>VZRX01014947.1:13576-55083 GCA_013398075.1 Notiomystis cincta
CGAGCCTGCGAAGGATCCAGGTAGGCTGGACCTGCGCGTGCAGCGGTGGAAAGCTTCCATCGAGGCCGCTGTGATTGTAAGAGACTTTTTAAACACAGCTCAGGAAAGGGGCTTCAAACGTGTGCTCGAGATCCTCTGTGCAGAACTCCCAGGCAGCGTCTCTGCTCTGGAGCTGTTGTTCAGTTTGTNGTTGTATGAATCAGGTCAGACGGGGCCAAAGTCCAGCGCTCTCCCCCTCCTCTCCCTTGCTAATTACTGAGCCGCGAGGGCTGCTCTGAGTACGGGGTGGAAAACAACTCAAAATAATTAAATCAAACAGTGACCTTTCTTGTCGTGGATTCTAAGTTCATCCCAGACTTTCTCCATGAAAAAAATCTGTCCGATCCCCTCTTTCACTGAAACAAATACTGAATGCAAATGAGTGAGGCAGAGGAGTCTCCCGAGGTGGAAAAGCCGGGAGAATGAATGTGCCATGGGCAGAGAGAGTTCCCAGTCTCTACTCACAAGAAGCCCAACACCTCAAATGAATCTTTGGAGTAAGCAGATCAGGCTTGAGACACTTTGGGCTGGACAGGTACAGCTTGTATTCATTACCTGCATCCCTTTGAAAATCTTATTTCTGAAGCCTCAACTGAATTTGCTGGCCAGTATCACCAGTTAGAATGCAGAGAAAGGACTTGAGTCCAAAGTCCTGCCCAACAGCCCTAAAAGAAGAGGCTGCAGCTCTCAGGAGAACAGGCAGTGCCTGTACACATCTCATCCCTTGTGACCTGCTACAAAATGGCTGGTCTTTGTAGAACAGAGAACTGGAGCCCCTCTGCCCTGGAGCCAGGCTGGGAGAATTGGGGATGTTCCTTTACTCTGGGTTTTCTTTCTAGTAGGATCTTCTAAGGGAATTAGGTATCCAAGGACTCAGCACCGCTCAGCGTTTTCCGTAAGATGTTGTTTACAGCTTCAGCTCTCATTCTTTTCATATTTCCCCCAAATTTCTGCTTTGCCTGGACCAAGTGAGAACAATGGCTTCCAGATTTGGCTCCTGAAGGAAAATCTCTCACAGACACACGTCCAAGGACAGGCACGAGCAAGGTTGTAACATCTTCTCTTACCCCCAAACCAATCTACATTCTTTGTGCTGTGACTAATTCATGGCAAGGTCATCAGGTCCTGCCAGGCTCGTGCCCTGCTGCAGGGATTGAGCCTGCCAGGCTGTTCACTGATTTGTGTCACACACAGGTACATTCTGCCCCAAAACAGCTTTTATCTTGGGCAAAACAACGCTGTTGCCATGGCTGGGCAGGGCCTGGGCTGGTGTAAGCCAGGCAAAGGATTTGGCCCATGATCCACAGTAGTGGGGGAAAACAAACAAACAAAAAGAGTTGGAAACAGAGCACCTGGCTTTATTGTAACCACTCTGTAGTTTGAATAGCAGCCAGTGCCACTTGGAAATGGGCTCCTTCATGTCATCTGCTCTTACTTACAGGCCTTAAGAGCCCCATATTTACCCACAGGGACCATTCATAGCAGAAATTTCCCAAATCAGACCTGGATGTGGGTTTCAAGTATTACCCAGAGATGTCAAGTATTACCCAGACCAAGCCTTCAACTCTGGACCATTTTGATTTCTATCTAATTAATGTTGCAACCAATTATTATTTTCCTTTGGTATCGTGTGGTAACACATCCCCATGCACAGGATATCCCAGAAGACGAGGCTTTGTCCACCAGAGTGACCATCTCAGGGAACTTAGGGCAGTCTTGAAAAATTGGTGTCTGCAACCTGTGTATTTTCCATCTTAGAGGTGCAACTCAAACCCATCCCTGCTGACACCCCCAGTCAAGCCCAGGAACATGAGTGTTTCTGGAGGTGAGGGTTAGGAAATAAATTTGTTCTCAGTGCTGAATGCTGTGCTCCTTGGCACACTTGAGGGAATAGCTGTCTGACCTCCTTGCTCTGGAAACAGGAGAGGTCCAGATGGATTCCAGGTACTCAGATCTGGGCTGTCTTTCAGGTCAGTGTCTCTGGGAAGAAATAGAGGGTTGGGGTTTGTGCAAGCCCCGAAAACAGGATGATAAGGGCTTTTCAGAATTTAGGGTGATGCTTGGCTTGTCCACTGGAGTGGGAAACCGGAGGGTGCGAGTCCCCAGGCCGAGGGACACCGCGGCAGGATGGAGAGGACAGGCTGGTGGCGTTTGGTCCTGGGAAATTCGGAGCGAGTGACCCCCACGGAGCAAAGCTTCCGCGCTCACGCTGGAGCGCGGGGCGATCCAGGCGGGCTCTCCCGGCGGGCTGTCCCCGCTGTTCCCCTCCCGGTCCCTGTCCCTCCCGGGCAGAGCTCGGAGGCCGCACCCGGCGCTGCCCCTCTCCAGGCTCGCCGCTCCCCGGACAGACCTGTTGCCGTGCGAGCCGCCGGTGAGGCTCTTACACTGGAGGCGGGCGGTCCCATGATGTAATGCTGCCGCAGCTGCCCGGAGCGGCCGCTGCCGTTGGCCGAGGCGCGGAGTCCCCGCCCGGGCGCTCCGCCCGCCGCCCCCCCGGCGGGCCATAAAAGCCCCGAGGCTGAGGCAGGGCAGCTTCCCCGGCCCCTCCGCCGCTCAGGTGACCCAGGGACAGGTGAGCCCCGCAGGTGCGGGGCGGCTCGGGGACGCTGCGAGGGGCTCCCCGGCCACCTGTGGAGCCGGTCCCGCCTCTGCAGGGCGGCTCCGCCGCGCAGGGACCCGGCGGGTGNGGCACCGGGCACCGGCGGGTGCGGGCACGACTCTCCCGGGACATCGCCGCCCGCCCAGAGCCACCGACGCGGCGCTGGACTGTTCGCCGGGCCAGGGTGAGTCCGGCCCGGAGGGGTCTCTGCGGGAGAGGGGAGGCAGGAGAGCGGCAGGGGGAAGCGGCACTTGCCGGTCACCTGCCCGCAGGTACCCGGTGCCGGACGGGAGTGCCCGGTCGGCCCCGATGCAGCCCTGCCCGCCAGGGACACACAAGGGCCGGGAGCCGTCCCGCTGCCCCGAGCGAGCACTCGGGAGGTACTCGGAGTCTGGCTGAGAGCCAAGGGCTGGATGAGGTGGGAAGGGACACTGGGATGGATGCGTTTGCCAGACATCCCTACCAGCCCCAGGTAAGACACACTCACAGCCTCGGGCAGGGCAGGGAATAAAAACATTTGGGAAGCATGGAAGGATTACATGAATCCAAATGTAACCTGCACTTCCCATCTACTCAAAACCAAAGCTTTCTGCTGGAAACCCCAACACTCTTGTTTTGAAAATGTGTCTGACTGGCAGTTCATGTGTGAAGTCCCTCTTAAAATCCCCTAGTTTGTAGGAGAAACAGGACATTTCACTGAGATGATGCTTCATGAACAGTTATTTGAAATTCTTTTTCCTCCATGACTGATTCTATCTGACTACTCCAAATCTGCCTTGCAGTAGTGGCACACTTTGGGTCCATTGACAGATTGTGTTATATTGAAGTGCTAAATGGCTAAATCATAGTGGATTTTTCCCCAAAATGCTCCCCTCCAGAGAAAAAATTAAAAATTGAGTGTGATCAAATTAAACAAAGTGCTTGGGTTTTGTTTTTAATTTTTGCAAAATTAAAACAACGAAGTATTTATCCCTGGCTCAAGCTGAAATAAAATATTTTTTCCTCTTTGGATTATTAAACCAAGGATCTAATATAGAAAATAAGAAAGATAAAATGTTAAAGTTTGAGCACTTTGGAAATTAAGCATTTCACAGAGCTATTGCCAGCTGAAGTGATTTGTTGCATTTGTTTTATCTCAGTTTTTGGAGGCTGAGATATTCCCTGAATGAATCCCTGTTCACTGGAAATTCTCCCCCAGCTCTGCTAAATGTGTGTTTAAACACTCTGCTGAACAGAGGCTCAAGGAGCTGATTTAATCCAGGCTCAGCCTGGCCACATCTCCTGTCCTTACATTTGTATTTCTCCTGAGTAGTGTTGGTCTCTGAGAGGAAAGGGAAACAAGCTGTTCTCCGTTTTAAGGAAACTCCTATTTGTTATTTCAGAGTTAAATATTTGGGAAAAAAAAGAAGAAAAACACTTGAAAAGAAAGTTATTTCCTTTCAGGCCTTGAATATTCACACAGCCTTTAGACATATTTTATAGACATTGAACAAAGTAAGGGTGGAAATATTTCCCTGTGGAACTGGAGTGGAGAGAGATCTTTGTTATCTCTCTGTAAATCTTTAAACATCTCCCATCAGTTCTGTGACTCTGATCTGTCCTGAATGCAACAACTGCTGAGGTTCAGTCTGGGCAGTGCCTTGTCTCTGCCAACACCAACATCAGGCTTTTCCCTTTGAAGTTCAGCTGGAAAATAAGGGGAAAACCCCCATGTTCTTCACCTCCTGCCTCAAAAAGCCATGCAGAAGCAGCATTATATTGCACCAAATACCTATTCCTGCTTTTATGGGTTTATCTCCACATTCTGGGAAATTGCCTAATGAGATTTCATATTTAATATAAAAAATAGTAGGACAGATGATATCATATCCTCAAAGCTAACTAAATTTTGTATTGTGCAGTCTTGCTTAATCAAAGTTTCATTTCCATTTGTTCAGGGCACATTTTGTCACTTTTTTTTTTTTTTACTGGCAATTTTCTGTAGATCTCATAGAGGGATCCAACCCAGAGGTCTCTGAAGAACAGGAGACTCAGGGTAAGGTCTGAACTTAATTCAATTTAATTCCTGACCCTTTAAGTATTCTTCAAAATGAGTAAACTGGAAATCAATCTGGCAGGAAGATCCCACATCACCTGCTGGAAGGAAATATTTGAAGTTTTGCTGGAAATAAACACCATACAGACATACAGATTTTTGTTATTTAAAATCCAATAGAAATCAATGCTGTTAAAGGCAGGATCCTCCTTGCCCTCTCCCTCTCCCACCACACAGACAACGTTCCAGGCTCCAGGCTCTGTGTGCCTTGCACAAATATTTGTCTGTGTGTCGCTGCCACTCCACTGCAATCGTGGCATCTGGTAGTAGCTGGGAGACTGGGAGGTGCTTGGGAAGCTCAGCAGGAAAAGGAGAGTGGATTTCAGACGCAAGATCTGCGACAGCTTTCGAGCCTGGATAAACAGGGCGAGGTTGTTCTGCCTTTGGCAGGGATTTGTTGTGCCCCAGACATCGGAGGCAGGTTCACCTTCAGCCTCTCAAACGCCGAGCTCAGCGTGTGGCAGCCCAGCCCTGCCTCACCCCGGGGCACTGGGGCACAGCACCTGCCCCAGCCCTGCGGGGATCAGGCCAGGCTGCAGGGCCAGACCGAGAGCTCAGGGAAGTCTGAGCAAAGGATTTGGTTTTTCTGCTCGCCCAGAACGTAGAATCACAGAATGGTTTGGGTTGGAAGGGACTGTAAAGCTCCCTGGGACATGGAAATTGTGTTCCATGTGTGTTCAGCACTTACAGATTCTGACTCTGGGACTCTGTCTCAGGGCCTTAGGAAGGGCAAAGCAAAGCTCTTTCATGGCACAGTCTGTGGCTCCACAGGTGAACACATGGACCTGCAGCAAGCCAGCAAACCCTGTGTGTCCTGGAGGAGAGAACTCTGCCTTTTGATTTATTTTAATTTGGAGACCCAGGATTTTTCATAAACCTACAGTAACTTAAACAATCTCAGGCCCCATTTCAGGAGAATACAAATGCACTTGCACAAACTTCAGCACTGAACTCCCTCAGGAATCAAACTAAAGTCAAGCATTTGGCTGCACTGAGGATTAAAGGATGTTTCCATAATGTTATGCAAAGATCTTCTCTTTATCCTGTGTTACTTAAGATTGTACATTCTTCCCAAGTCATGTTCAGAAACACAACTCCCTCCCCTGTGATTTTCCAAAGCATTTTAGTGTTTTCAGGTGCCCAGCATGACATATTCCAATTAATCCTGATTTTCAGGGACTTCTAAGCACCTGCCTTTTGTAATTGGTCCCTTTCAGAGTGTCTCAAACACAAATATAAGGTATCCAAAATTACTAACTTCTTTTGAAACTCCAGAGCCACGATGAACAGTCCACCTACAAGATTCCAGCCCAGGTGAAAATTGCATGGATTTGAGCCCCCCAAATCAGAGGCAATAGTCAGTACCTGCTCCCGTGGGATGACAATGCACCCTGCCATTAGAGCAAAGTTTCTCTTAGAAAGGAGAAAATTGCACCATTCCCAGTGAGAACAAGTGCAAGTCTTTTCAGCTCAGCTCACAAAATTATTCATGTTGTGGTCTGTAATTCTGCCTGATCAAATATTCTGTTGCTCCGTGTGGCCAGTCGAATGTTCATGGAGAAATCAATGTCATGGAGAGACTGAAAACTTCCCTTAGTTCCTCCCCTCAGACAAGGAGTCCCCATCTGGAGGGCAAAGGCTCCAGAACAGGACAGTGCTTTGCAGGCTTGCCTGGATCAGGAGCAGTGGGAACTTCTCAGGAGTGAGGAGAGCAAAGGCCAGTTCAGACAAACCCTTCTCCCAACTGGGAGAGCTCCTCAGAGCTCAGAATGTTTGAAGAGTTTTCAGTTGCTCCAGTGGGTTGTTTAGATCAGAGCTAATCTGGTCCCTGAAGGCAGAGGGGACACAGGGGACAGGAGGACAATTCCCCTGATCCCATGGCCAGGTGCAGAATCCAGATCCCACCAGGATCAGGGAGCAGGAGCAGAGCTGTGCCCTTGCCCGGTGCCTGGCCCTGGTGACAGGGACAGGGACACCCTGGGGAGAGGGCAGGACTGCTCCCAGCGTGGCTCAGCTGGGAGAAGGTGGCTGCAGCTCTGGTTTGACCAGCTCCTCCTCGGGCCTGCCCGAGGCACAGTGAGAGGTGAGAAACAAACCCAGAAAAGGCAATGGTCTGACGGATTTTTGCAATCCTAAACTGAACCCTAAAGCCATTCCTAAATGAGACACCTCAGATCCCTTGTCCATAAAGACAGACCTTGTGATCCCCACTTGCAGGGTACCAGAAAACCAAATTCAGTGACACCTGTAAAGCTCTGCTGATCTGAGAGCAAATGGAAGCAGAGAACAGAAAAAGGTGATTATCCTGTCAGGTTTGGCCTGGGAGGAAGATTATCCATCTATCTTGCCAGACCTATTTATCGTCTGATTTTCTCCTGGCTTAGCTTTTATCACCTTTCTAATCCTCCCCATCTAATTCAGACAACATTTTATCTCAGCAGTTCTCACTCCGTGCTGACGAAGGTGGGCTTGGAGCTCTGGGCAGGTTTAACGTGACCTCACGAGGGGCTGCACAGGTGGGTGGAACATTAATTAATTGCCAGCTAATGAGTTCACAACTTTCAAAAATAAATGAGCTGATATATTTTTCTAGAAGAGAGGTGTTCTGTCTTTCTGCTGCTCTGTCAATGAGGGAATGGGTTTAGAAGAACTCCTTTTCCAGACTTTTAAAGAATGGACTCGTTCTGTGTAACATACACTGATCTAAATGTGTGTGTGTGTATCTGTATCTGTTGTACAATGCATATTTAATTCCTGTGATGTGATGTATGAAATAGGTTTCTGGGATGGGATGCATCATTTGAATCAAGCAGGACTCAAAGATAAGTTTGAGGGAGATGATATTTTTCAAGTATTGCTCATGATTTGAACCTACTCAGAGAAAACAATTAAATTCCAGGGCTCCCAGTCCCTCACAGGGTTCAAGACCCAAATCCCAGTGAGACGGAGATTTCTCTGGATATCACAGCCCTTTGCCTTTTTCCTTTTCATCCCAAATCCATGGGCACTTTCCCCACCTTGTTGCTGGTGAATGCATTAGGTGCAAAACTTTATCATCTCCACAGCATTTCCTGGAATAGCTGCAAGCTGAGCACTTGGTTAGGGACAGCCAGGAGGCTGGGAGAGATGATTACCTCCAGGCAGTCTCCATGGAACATCCCAGGGTTCCTACAGGCACAGCCTAATGCAGGATTTAGGATGCTGAACAGACTCCCATTACAGGGCCAGCCGTCTCCACACTTCCACATGGAGAGAGCTCCTTGTTAACATGCACACCAGTGGCTCTGGAACACAGCAGCCCAGTCGGGGCTCATTAAGGGCAAAATCATTCCAAGGGACATTGTTTCAGAAAGGAAAGGATTTAATTTCTCTCAGGGTTGGGGTTGAGTTGCAAAGAGCCAGGGGATTTTGCTCAGGGTTGTGTTGGAAGTTGTCCTGGAGCGTGGAGCTCGGCTGTGCCAGAGGCTCTGCTGGGGTTACCTCGACAGGTACCTGCAGCATCTGCCCCAGTGGGACCCTGGCTCACATCAGGGGCACATTAAAATAAATCTTTGTTAAAGAGGTGACTTTAAAGCCTCTGTGTCCTACGTGAATCAGCAGCTGAGGTGGGAATTGCTCAGGCACGAGCCACAGGCTCGCACTGCTGATGTGCCTGGTTCTGCTCTGTCCCTGCCCCAGACCTGCAAAGCTTGTGAGACCAGGAGAGGCTGTTGTGATGAGGAAATCTCAGTCCACTTTTATCAGCAGGTATTAAAAACACCTAAGAACTGTCATTAATAGATACAAATGAGTCACTGCACAGCTCAAGTGTCAACTTTCTCCTGTTTACCACGGAACTGTGCACTGCAACACACAAGACGTCCAATGCTTTAGTAATACACTGCAAATAAACATCTAATTATCAGCTCTGAGAGGGGAAGGAGTAAAAGCAACAAGGATGAAGCCATTTGTCATCTCAGTTTGATTTCCTGCACAGAGTCCTGCACGAAGTGTGCTGGTAGCTCTCCTCTCCCACGTGTGCCACCGCTCCTCGGGAATAACTCTGATGCCTGTTCATTCAAAGCTCAGCTCTATTTTAAAAATCTACTCTCTCTGAAAGGGCTGTCTTTAAAAAAACCAAAAAATTGTACAGGAAAAAGGACAAAATTGCTCCTCAACAAAGGGGCCTATCAACAGCCTGTCAATAATGTGCCAAAGGCCAGAACCTGCCTTTCAAAGAGGCTCTGAAGCCTCGACGTGTACTTTGAGAGCAATTAAGGGATGTAAGCAACATGATGATTATCTCATGGGTGACATTTTCATCGGCTCTTTGGGAAAAAGGAGAGATGGGCTTGAGATGGCTGTGATCAATGTTCATCCCAGTCCTGCAGAAAGAGCAGGAAAACGTGGTAGATGGGCCTGGAAATCAAAATGCACATGGAAAGGAAGGGTGGGAGGAAGAGGTGATGAAGGCAGAAGGATTTTAAATCATAGAGGCTGAAAGAATGAGTTACATGAGAAGGAGAGAACTTGAGAAATGAGAGTGGGAATGTCAGGAGGGCATGAGTAGGAGAGGAAGGGAGTGCAGGAGGAAGAGGGGAATGGATCCCCCAAGTGAGGAGGAAGCCCAGAGACAGAGCTACAGACCTGTGGTGCTTGCACAGGGAGAAGCTGCTCATGGGCACACCCCTGTGACTCTTCCTTTCCCCATCTCAGGCCCTGTGTCTTCCACCTCCTCACTCATCGGGGCACAGCTCCATCCCGAGCCTGAGGAAGGGGAACAGGACGTTCCCAGGGACTGAGGGGATGTCTCAGTGTTGTGGTCACTCTGCTCTTTCTCCAGAGTGTTGCACAGAGCCATTGAGTTTGGGTCATTGAGTCCAACCATGAACCATTCCTCCTTCCTCCCTCTCTCCCTCCTCCCTCTTTGTGCTGCAGGTGCCGACAATCCCAGAGACGGGAGCGCGAGGGGCAGACGGAGCTGGAGGGACACGAGGGGTGCAAGACAGGACTGCAGGTGGGAACCTCAGCCAGAGTCTCAGTGCTTGGGATAACCCCTGAGGGGTGAGAGGAGCCTGGACACTCCCCCAGGAACACTGGCTGGCTCAGCAGGATGAGCTCAGCCCCGGCTGCCCCGGCTGGGTTGGGAGAGCAGAGCACACACAGACTCAGCTGCTGGCACCAGACCAGGACAGAAGCCAAACAGAAGCCCAAATGTTGCACATACCCAGCTGTTTCAGAGCTAGGCAAAATGTTTCATGGAAAACACATCTGCAAAAGCACATTTGGCTGCAGTATTTCCCCAGTTTGCTGAATTTCATATTTAGGAAAACAAACTTAATTGTGGCAGAACAAAACATTGCTTAATTTGCTATAAAAATCTCCTTTCTGCATTTCATTTTATGAAAAAAATTAGAAATGTTAATGTTGAGTGAAAACAGTGATTTTTTAAATGTTTGGAAATCTCCTTTGTCCCAAAAGATCCTGTTATATTCCCAGCTCCTCTCTGCATATATCAGCACAGAGGAGCACATATCCAAATTTCTGTGTGCGTCCCCACAGGTGTGCACTCATGTCCTGGGCAAACAATTCCAGGCAGCTCTGACAGGCATAAGCTGCTCTGCATTCTCCAGGAGTGCCTTTTGAAGAGGATGTTAATAATAAAAATAATGTTGTTACTAGTTAAACATTGGGAATAATTCCTCCATCACAGGCAAACTGTGCTGAAGCCGGGAATGAACCCCCATGTTCCCTGGGAGGAATCCCCAGGGCCCCAGCAGGATGCATTAACAGCACATCTCTCCAATGAGCTGTGATGGGAAGAGCACGGAGCAAAAAAAAGGTAAAGTGGTTAAAAACAACTTGTATTTTTAGAGCCCAGTCTCCCACAGAAATTTTCTGAGATGCTGAGATCTCTTCTGATTTGCAAGAAATAACAGTTTGGAAGCCCAGCTGAGACTCCTGGGCTGTAAATTTTCTGTAATGTTTTTCTCCAGACCCATTTGCTGTCCTACTAATTAATCCAGGTAATGTCTGGGTTGTTTTTTTCCCTTCAGCAGCAGTTTTCCTTTTTGTTAACACGAGCAGAGAGAAGCGAAGAAGCGATCTCTCGAAGGATCCTGCCTGGCAGCAATATCACCATCTGACTGAAGAGAACTCAGCCACACGCATAATCCTCGGGAAAATTCATCTCCACCCTCCCGCAGACCCCGGTGAGAGCCCTTGAAGTGGTAATTAAAGTCTATTGAGTGGCAACTGCACCTGTTTAGAGAGGAGAGTGCGGGTAAGAGGTGCACAAAGGGAGATGAGCAGCACGGAGAGAGGAACTGCTGGAGGTGGGGAGGAAGAGAAGTGGAAAGAAGGGGGGAAAAAAGTGTTTGTTGGTTTGTTGAAGTCGATCCAATCAGTTGTGCATTTCCATCCCGCCCTTGATTTGCTCCCTCCCCGCTCTCACAGCCACTGATGGAAACTCCGGGGGGTTTCCCCGCTGCTCCCGTGGTGTAAATCCGCAGTTCCAGCACGGTCCTGCAGGACCCGGAGCAGCCCCAGCTCGCTGCCGCCGCCGCATCAGCAGCCCCCGGCTCCTCGGGCCGGCTCTGGGACGTGCCAGCTCTTGCCATTTTCATTCTGAGACCCATGGGTCGATCACAGAATTCCTGGCTCCTTCTGTCACAACCCCAGTGTGACCTCAGATGGCAGCAAACAGGGTCCCAGGCTATTTGCCCTACAGATGAGGCTCTAAAACCTTAGGCAAAGACCCCTGCAAAAGCTTTTTTTTGTGGAAGTAAATAATCACCCCTTACACTCTACACAGGCACTACTGATACCCCTGACTCCCCTTACCAGCCCCAAATCCCTTGGTTTAGGTGGCAGTAGCACAGTGATGTGAGCTTTGTCCCTTGTCACTGCAATTCCCTGTGTGCCCCAGAACGAGCGGGGACGAGCCAGGATTCCTGGGGTGAGAACTGGAGGGGAAGGAGGTTCATCCTGAGAGCATCCCGAGGCTCAGCTGAGCAAACAAGTCAGGCAGAAGGATTCCACTGGGGTTGGCAAATTTTTCTCTATCACTGGACTTGATGGCAGCCAGTCCCCTGTGAATCCCTGACCTTCACACTCCACAGGCTGCCTGGGATGGCTGACAGAAACCACAGGAGATTTTTTCCTGTTCCTGATTGTCAGAGCACACAACAATTCTGGTGTGAATGTTGTTGCATCTGCTTTGGACAAGTCCTGTCAGCAGCACCTCTGCAGCTTCCCAAAGCTGTGCCAGGACATGCTTTGGTGTGAATGAGGATAGGGAAGAACTTGCACTCAGAGAGTCACAGAATCCCAAAGGGTTTGGGCTGAAAGGGCCTTAAAGCTCGTTCAGTTCCACCCCTGCCATGGGTGAGGACACCTTCCACTATCCCAGGTTGCTCCAAGCCCCATCCAACTCCATTGGCTGTTCCAGGTGGGATTTGAAATTAGCTGGGTGTCTGATCCAACCATTTGGCTGCAGTTTGTGGAGAGAGACGAACATCCCTGGACAACAGGAGACCCTGCCAGTCAAGTCCTGTCCTGGGGTGAGAGGAATTGTTGTGCCAACTGGGCAGGGAGGATACATGACAACTCTGAAAGCCCAACTGCCAAAGAACCATCCCTAAAATACCTTCCTTGCCTCTTAAACTCTAGTCTTGTGCATTAACCAACTCAGTGGGTGGAAGGGCACCGTGTGATAACTCACCTTTTTTCTGCCTTTTGACTCCCAAACACTCCTCTCTCATTTTTCCCTTTTAGCCCTCCTGTCCCTCGGCCCTTTTCTCTCTCCACCTTCCCTCTGATTGCTGAGCAGCTTTTTGACTTTTCCATCAATAAGTCTAAAGAGCATTTGAACTGCTCTGGTCCCCCTCCTCTCCTCCCTCCAATTCCAAGTCAGGCAAGCTCATCGATCAGAGGAGCTCAGGAAATATCTGGTGTTTTGTTGTCAGGCTGATAATAACATTGCAGTTGTGAATGGGCTGCTGCAGGCCTGATCATGGACACCTGCAGGGTTTGTTTAATTGCATTTAATGACAAATCCTATACAGAGGAGCATTGCCAGAGAGATTTATTATCCGCCAAAGAGGCAAAGCACAACAGCTCAAAATATAATTTGCACTGAGCATTTTTCCCCCTGCCTCTCTTTAAAGCACGGTAATAAATGACAAATCGGGTAAAGTGGGAGACACGGGGCTGGGGAGGAGGTGGGGGGCAGAGGACAGAGATTGAAACCAAAGGAAATAACAGCAATAAGGCCACATTGTTCTCTCTGCCCTCCCTGTGGTCTGGTGTAGAGGAAATACTGTTTGTTTAATTTACAGCCTGGAAGTGCAGCTGGGGATCTCTCTGGGATGAGCCTGGTCGGAGATAGCTGCAGGCCAAGAGTCCCCACTCTCTTCCAGACAAGCTTTTTCCCTGTTCTGGAGCTAAGTTTAGCTCCCATCCATAGAAACAATCACCAAGGAGCCTCCCAGTGCTGGGGGAGGTCCAGCCAGTACAAGGAGCCAGGTCCCTGAAATCTCTGGGACAAACCAGAAGTGGCAGATCCCTTCCTGACAAACATCACAGGGAGAAACACGGCCCCACTGAGACAGTCGAGACAAAAACCTCACACAAAGTCCTCCAAGCCTGTGGTTTGTGCTTCCTCCTGAACACCTCGCTCTGAGCAGGGAACGTCTGGCTGTGAAACCAAGAGAGGAGCTCTTGCTCACACTTCTCCTGTCTTGATTTTTATGTGACTGTCTAGCAGTGATTTGTGGTAAATCCCTTCGTGGAGCTGTGTCCAGAACAAGGACTGAAAAGTGTCCTTGTCACCAGTCCAGCTTAGCACTTTCCAAACTGTCGTCTTCTCAAATTCATCCTCTCTTCCAATTAGCTTGGGCCAAAGCCTGAATTGTCCTGCATTTTTATTTCTAAATATTGTCTCACTCCCCAGGTGTTTGCACTGCAGACCCCTCTGTGGGAGGGCAGAGAAGCAAGTGTGTGATGGTTTAGGTGAAATGCTTCAGTGTAGAAAACCCAAGGCGAGGCAGGTGAACCCATACCCAGCATGACAAAGAGTGCACACTCACTGCTGTTCCACCTGATACTCAGATTAGATTCACAGAATATCCTGAGCTGTAAGGGACTCACAAGGATCATCCAAGTCCAACTCCTGGTTAAATTTTACCCGGGAGGTTTGGGGTGACAGCAGTTTTGCACAAGAACACATCCCCCGTGCTCAGCAGTTGGCTCTGTCCTTACACAAACACGGTGTTGGGTAACACCTGGACCTGTTTTTATCTGATTTCCTGGACAATGGCAGTATCACTAATGCTCCCTGTTAAATAAGACCACCTGGACATCCCCTGGTATCAGCCCAGCTATCACAAACACTCCTGCTACCTCGGCCAGCACAAAGGGCTGTTATCTCGGGGCAGCACAAGTCCCCAGACTGAAACACCCATCTGGAGTTTGAATAAAGTGTCTATAGAAAGCACATATGTCATACAAAAGGAGAGGAGGGAGGGATGGGGCTGCTCCCCACGAGCTCCCACAGGGCACAGCCCCTGCCAGCAGCAGCAAACCCAAACCCTCTCCCGTTGCTGCACACTCTTCCTCCTCCAAAGGAAGGAGCAGCCAAGGCTGCTGAAGGATGGTTTTCTTTCTTTCTCTTTTCCCCATACATACAAAAGTACCCATAACAGGCTGGGTGAGGATGAGAAGAGGTTCCCTGCCTGATTTCAGTGGCTGAGGTGAATAAAGCTCTACTGGATAAGGAATAAACTCAGATCCTTTCCATGAGCTTGTGCCAGCACTTTCCTTCCACACCTCATCCACGTGAGGTATTAACAGAGAAGAGCTGGGCCTGAACCAAAGACTGCTCATCAACAAATCCAGAGAAAGGAAACAGCAAAAGGAGTTTGCTTTCCTTGCTTAAATCAGCCTCTCAGTGGGACTCCAGGAAACTCAGCACTATCATTATCTTTCTCTTTGCAGAGCCCTTTTCTCCAGCATTCCCCAGCATACACTGCATTTGCTTATTTTAGTCAGACTAAAATACAGCTGGGAGACAGGCAGGTTGACAGAGCTCTCCTGGAGAAGTTTATCACAGGGTAAGGCAGGAGGAGCCCCTGCTGAGCCCTGATGTCCCTACAGAGTCTCCAGAGTGAGAAAATGGAGCAGAAACTCACAGGAGCAGCCACAAATTGGAGAGATGATTACAGGGAGGCTTGATGTGGTCTCAGGAGGAACACTGCAAAGGGCAGTCTCTCCCTGAAGGAGAGCAGGAAGGAGGATTCCGGGATGAGAAGAACTGAGGAAGGATGCTGGGAGAAGACGAGCAGGAGGACATCCCTGAGGAGGAAGCGCTGCTCTGCTGGCCTGGCTCTGTGTGGAAGACTAGTGATTTTGTTGTTGTGTTTGTAAAGGTGACAACAAATCATAGCCTGCCATACAGCCCAGGCTGCCACGGCCCAGCTGTGCAAGTGTTTTGGGGTGCTGCAGCTCCTGTCGTGGCTCATCCTGCTCAGTCCTAATGTCCCCATTCCTTCTTCAGCCCCATTTATATCCTGAGCATGATGTCCCGTGGTCTGGAACATCCCTGGGGTCATTTGGGGTCACCTATCCCAGCTGTGTCCCCTCTCAACGTCTCAGGCACCCCTGGCCCGGGCAGGACAGGCCTTGGCTGTGAGCGAGCTCAGCAGGAACAAAAACATCTCTGAGCTACCAGCCTGTGCTCAGTACAAACCCAAACACAGCCCCAGACCAGCCACTGAGAAGGAAATTCACCCATGGAGCCCACCCCAAACACACCAGTGCAGGGTCAGGGCACTCGGACACTGCTGGCTCCTCAGTGCCTGGCAGGGCTTCTCTGGAGAGTTGAGCCCTTTGCTTCCAACAGGGCCTTAAAATATAAAAAGAACAAATTTTCAACACCACTCAGAGCCTCCATTCTCACAGGTATTTAGGTGTGAAAATGAAACTCCTGAATCCTGCTGAGGCCAGTGGTAAAAGCACTGAAATATCTTTAATAATTTGGGTTGTTCACGCTGTCGAGCACTTTTCTCTTTTTCATTTTTTTTTTTAAACTTACCAGGCTCAGCATTGCTCACATCACTGGTACAATGGCAGATGTGATTCAGGAATCAGAGTGATTTGGGTTGGAAGGGACCTTAGAGCTCTCCCAGTGCCACCCCTGCCATGCCAGGGACACCTTCCCCTATCCCAGGTTGCTCCAAGCCCCATCCAACCTGGCCTTGGACACTGCCAGGGATCCAGGGGCAACCACAAATCTGTTGCCAGAAGAGTTTTAAACCTGTACAAATCGCTGTCATTTGCTGGTGCCTGAAAGATCCAGGTTTCATAAACCACAACGACTCTCTCTCCCCCTGTCTTTGACTTCCCCGCTGACAGATTAAATCCACACAAAATTCCGAGGGCAGCAGTGCAGCCATTAATGCTGCAATGGCCAGGCTGGTGTCTGATGTAAATGAAACTTTGATTTAGTGTTCCCCCAGAAGCCTCCCCAGCATGTTCATCCTCTGCAGGCTGATCAAAACCCTCCCTTCCAGGTGCCTGCAGCCTGTGCCCCACATAAGCACAGAAAATAATGTCATCACAGCCCTGCTGATGGAGGCAGTTACAGGACAAAGGCCCTGCAGCAAGTTGGGGATTGGGTCATCGTTCCTGCTAATGTCAGGGTGCTATTTCTCCCTATTTTTAGAATTGTTCCCTTTGTACAGCAAATTGCTTAACTATAGAGACAATCTGGTGTTCGCTGGCTCTGGGAGCAGGGACCCATCTTCCCTGGCTCCAGGAAATCACACAAACTGCTCAGAGCTGGAGATGGATAAAACCTGGGTACACAGAAGCCTGCAAACCTCAATTTACACTGAAAAACCTGAGGAGCTGCTGCAGCCCTGGCTGAGCACAAAGGAAATTCTGCAGGTTTCTAAATTACCCACTCGCTGCTTCAGAAGGAACTCAGGGATTCAATAAATCGCTATGGACTCTGCTCCTAAATTATTTTGATGCTTTTGGGACTCTTAGCACAGCCCCAAAGTTCTCCACATTTTGAGGGAAGAGCTGGGGAGCGATGGATTCGGAATTGCTGAGCCTTTCACATCAGGATGTTCCAAACCATCCATGCCAGCCCTTTGTTACTCTCCACACTGTGCACTGTGCTAGTCCCAGACACCTCAGCATGGGCTGAGCTCTTTGGCTTCAAGGCAGAGCAAACAGGAGCTGTAAATTCCCAGTCTGCAGCCTGAGTAAGGCAGGCAGGCAGAGAACAGTGATTATTGCCGTGTTATTGGCAGGGAATTGAGACACAGGAAGATGAAATGAGTGGCCCAAGGTCACCAAAGGAGCCTCCTGTAAAGGTGAGGGCTCAGCCTGGATTTCTCAAGTCTCTGCCCAGTACTTCAGCCATCCATTCACTTGCTCTTTAAGTACCCTGTCATTATTTCTGTGAAGGAAATTATGCTCCTCCTGCAGCAGCCAGCACCGTGTAATTCAGCTTGTCTGAAAGGGAATATGAAATGGCAGTTTCACAAAAAATTAACCCTCCTGCCACGCAGCCTGGCAGCCCTGTCACAATGTCTCATTTTTAGAGGACTCTTCCTCCCGTGGGGATTTAACTCCCCTCTTATTCCCAGAACTCTGCCTGGGGCTCTTCCTGTGTTATCCCAAAAACCCTGTGTGGATCCCTGCTCCGTAGGGGGGGGACCTGGGGGGTTTGAGCCCCTCGGTTGTGCCCCAGATGTTGGGATTTACCCCCATTCCTGGGCTGCTGCTGGCACGGGGAGGGTCCGGCAGCTCCTCGGAGCAGCAGCAGCAGCAGCTGGAGCTCAGCAGGAGCACCGGGGGTCCCTGACACCCTCAGAGGGATGGCACAGGTCCCTCGCCGTGCCAGGGGAACTGGGAGCTGTGAAGGACAGAGGCTCCAACTTCAGGACAGGCTGGGAGAGCTGGGAGGAGAGGAGAAGGCTCCAGGGAGAGCTCAGAGCCCCTGGCAGGGCCTGAAGGGCTCCAGGAGAGCTGGAGAGGGACTGGGGACAGGGGCTGGAGGGACAGGACACAGGGAATGGCTCCCACTGCCAGAGGGCAGGGCTGGCTGGGATTTGGGAAGGAATTGCTGGCACAGGGTGCCCAGAGCAGCTGTGGCTGCCCCTGGACCCCTGGCAGTGCTGGACACTGGGGCTGGGAGCCCCGGTCTGTGGGAGGTTGGGGTGAGGTGCTGAGGCTCCAGCACATTCCACATGCAGAGATCCACAGGGAGAGGCTGTTGTGACACTTCTGCTCCTGCTCTTTATTCCCTCATTACTGAGAAATTTCTTATTAATGGAAAACCCATTTCCATCAGCTGCACTTTACCCCACGATGTCTCTGAGCCCACCCAGGAGCAGGGGGCGGGTTCTGAGGTGGATTTGGGACCTGAAAAGCCTGCGTGGTGTTCTGGTGAATTCCTAATGGATTCTATGGAGGGGAAATTAATAGGAAGCTTTGGTTAATAGATACTTCAGATAAAAGAGCGAGTGCATCTGGTCCCCATGGCAACACGAGAGCCAGCAGGGAGAGGAAATGTCACCGTGGCTGTGCCTTGACCTGCAGCACAAACAGCCTGGGAGTGGGGCTTGGCTGGGTGTGCACAGAGGGGACAGGGACAGGGCACTCCCAGCGTGGGGATCACAGCCAGGCACGCCCAGAGGGCTCACAGGGAGCTCCTGGGCCTTTTTCTGGGGCACAAAACTGAATTGTGCCCAGCTGTGTGTTCACTGAGGGAGAGGCTGGGTGGATGGTCCTGGAGGGCTTTCCAGCCCCAGGGATTCGGGATCCCTCCTGCCCTGAGTGCAGGGAGCTGCCCTGGCACAGCAAGGACACCCTGGAGGTGCTCAAGGGGCGTTTGCCCCTTTTCTTCTCAAACACAAAGCCGCTGTGTCACAGGATTCCAGAAAATTTGGGGTTGGAGGGACCTCAGATCCCACCCATCCCACCCCTGCCAGGGCAGGGACCCCTCCCACTGTCCCAGGCTGCTCCAAGTCTGGCCTTGGGCACTGCCAGGGATCCAGGGGCAGCCACAGCTGCTCTGGGAATCCCATCCCAGCCTGACAGGGAACAATCCCCGGGCACAGAGCTCGCCTGGGAATTCTGCTCCAGGAGCAGCTGCTGCTCCCGGTGACTTTCAGGAGCTGCTGAAGTGAAAATTGGGCTCCTGCTGCCTGTTATGCAAAAGCAGTTTCTTAGCAACAAAAGTGATATTCGGTGTGAAGGCAACAGGCATCAGTGGGATAATCCACCGTAATTCCAGACAAGACCTAACGGGTGGATGGACTGAATAATAATCATGACAGACAGAATAATAATAATGGAAATAATGAGACTAAGCTTATTTCCCTGGGTAGGAGAAACCCAGCTATAAATAAAATACAATGGGAGAAACCCCGTGCCAGTTCTCTGTATAAAGATTAGGGACATTTAAACTCAACTTACGCCCCAAAAATAGACTCTGGTGAGTAAAGCTTTGCTCATCTAAGCTGAGCTATTTACTGCTCGAGTGTTTTCCTTCACTGCGGGCAGGTATTGTCCTCAGTGTCCATCGCTGGGGGATGGAGCGAGCTGGACACTGTGGAGGGAATTGGAGGGAATAAATGTGCGTTCCATGGTGGGGGCGAGGCTTTGGCACCTCCAAGGCAGGAAACTCGCGCTGTAAAACCCCTGTACAGGGCTGGGCTGTGATCCCTGGAGCTCCGTTACAGCTCAGGACGGTGTGACTTCATAAAGCCTGCAATGAAGGCACGTCAGGTTAATGCTGTGCAGCCGCTGTCTTTTGGAGTTTAATAACATCAAGTAATTAATAAAACCGCTGTGCAGCCAGCACACGCTGGGAGCCACCGACAGGCCTGGACAGCGCCCGCTCCGCGCGGGGCCTACTGGGAAATGTAGTCCGGGCACTGGTGAAACCCCGTTAGCGACGCTACCGCCGCGGGGACAGAAGACTACAGTCCCCAGCATGCCCCGCAAGGAGAGGGCGCACGTCCTTCCCGGCTCCCCCCCACCCGCGCTGCCTTCTGGGGTACAGAGTGCGCGGGATGCGGCGCCGGGGGAGCAGTGCCGCTCGCGGGACTACAGTTCCCATCATCCACCGCGCGCCCAGCTCCGCCCCGCGCGACGCCATTTTGTTCCGCGGCGCAGCCTGAGATGGCGGCCGGGCCCGGGCGGTGAAGGTCCCGCCGCGCTGAGGGNCTGACGGCGGGGCCCGGCGGCGGGGGCGGCCCCGGGGCCGGCAGCACGCCGCTGCTGATCGCGGCCCGGCACGGGCACCTGGAGGGGGTGGAGTACCTGCTGGATCACTGCGGGGCCCGCGTGGAGGAGGGCGGCTCTGTCAGCTTCGACGGCGAGACCATCGAGGGGGCCCCGCCGCTGTGGGCGGCCTCGGCTGCGGGGCACCTGGGCGTGGTGCGGAGCCTGCTGGACCACGGCGCCTCGGTGAACCAGACCACGCTGACCAACTCCACCCCGCTGCGGGCCGCCTGCTTTGACGGGCACCTGGAGATCGTGCGGTACCTGGTGGGAGAGCGCGGGGCCGACCTGGAGGTGGCCAACCGGCACGGCCACACGTGCTTGATGATCTCGTGCTACAAAGGGCACCGGGAGATCGCCCGGTACTTGCTGGAGAAAGGGGCCGACGTGAACCGGCGCAGCGTGAAGGGAAACACGGCCCTGCACGACTGTGCCGAGTCGGGCAGCCTGGAGATCCTGCAGCTCCTGCTCCGCTCCAAGGCCCGCATGGAGAAGGACGGCTATGGCATGACCCCTCTGCTCGCCGCCAGCGTCACCGGCCACACCAACATCGTGGAGTACCTGATCCAGGGCGGGCTGCAGCAGGACGAGGCTGCGGGGGGGAGCCACAGTGGGAGCTGTGCCTCAGGCGGGAGCCATCAGAGGGGCTGCAGCGAAGAGGGCTGTGAGGAATGCGCTGCTGCAGCGTCCAGCCAGGACGAGGTCCCAAATGTGTTCTGCAGTCGAGAGGCTGCTGTGGAAGCGCTGGAGCTGCTGGGTGCCACGTTTGTGGACAAGAAACGAGACCTGCTGGGAGCCCACAAGTACTGGCGCAGGGCGATGGAGCTGCGCTGCGAGGGCGGGAAGTACCTGCCTAAGCCCGAGCCCCGGCAGCTGGTGCTGGCCTACGACTATTCCCGGGAGGTGAGCTCTCTGGAGGAGCTGGAAGCCCTGATCACGGACCCCGACGAGATGCGCATGCAGGCGCTGCTGATCCGGGAGCGCATCCTGGGCCCGTCCCACCCCGACACTTCCTACTACATCCGCTACCGCGGGGCCGTCTACGCCGACTCCGGCAACTTCGAGCGCTGCATTAACCTGTGGAAGTACGCCCTGGACATGCAGCAAGGCAACCTGGAGCCCCTCAGCCCCATGACTGCCAGCAGTTTCCTTTCCTTTGCCGAGCTTTACTCGTACGTGCTCCAGGACCGCTCCAAAGGCACTTTAGCCACCCACCTGGGCTTCTCGGACCTCATCGGCGTGCTGAGCAAGGGGGTCCGGGAGGTGGAGAGGGCCCTGGTGCACGGCAAGGACCCCGTGGCCGACTCGGCGCAGTTCACCAAGACCTTGGCCATCATCCTGCACCTGGTCTTCCTGCTGGAGAAGGTGGAATGCACCCCGGAGCAGGAGCACCAGAAGCGCCAGACCATCTACCGCCTGCTCAAGTGCAGCCCCCGCGCCAAGAACGGCTTCACCCTCCTGCACATGGCCGTGGACAAAGACACCACGACGGTGGGGCGTTACCCCGTGGGCAAATTCCCCTCGCTGCACGTGGTGAACTTGCTGCTGGAGTGCGGGGCGGACCCGGACAGCCGGGACTATGACAACAACACCCCCCTGCACGTGGCTGCCCGCAACAACTGCCCGCTGATCATGAGCGCCCTGATGGAGGCCGGGGCGCACATGGACGCCACCAACGCCTTCAAGCAGACGGCCTACGAGCTGCTGGACGAGAAGCTGCTCACCAAGAGCACCATGCAGCCCTTCAACTACATCACCCTCCAGTGCCTTGCTGCTCGCGCCCTGGACAAGCACAAGATTCCCTACAAGGGGTTCATCCCCGAGGAGCTGGAAGCCTTCATTGAGCTGCATTAGGGCGCGAGAGCCGACGGTCCCCAGCCTGTCCCTAGCCTGTGCCCAACCTGTCCCACCCCGCTGAGGTTGTGCAGCTGGAGGGGCTCGGGCTGGCTGTGCCAAAGTGCCGAGGGCCGTCGCCGTGCTGAGCTTTGTCCCCATGTGTCACCACCCAGCTGGCGTGTCGGGGCAGGGGAGGAGGAGGCCCCAGAGCTCATGGCTGTCCCTCGTTGTCAGCTTCAGGTACCAGCTCTCTCCAGTGCACTCTGTCCACAGAAGGCCACAGCCCCTGCCCTTCCCCATGCCACCGTCGTGTCCTGAGGAGGAAGGAAACGGAGATTCCCTGGGACCTGCTGCCTCTCCTGTTAGTTCTGGATTGACTCGGTGTTCAGCTTTGGAGCAGCTACACATCCCCCACGTGCTCTGGCCCTTCCCACCCACACCCAACAGATAGAAAGTGAGTGAGGAATAAAATACCCTCCAGCTAATCCCCTTCCCTCCCTCCTGTCAGGTTTGGGACAGCCCGTGAGGGGCTCGTGCTCTGCCCAGGGATGGCACAGGGCTGGGTGTGCTGAGGATGGGGTTTGTCTCTCTCTCTTGGTTGGCTAAGTAGCAAATGGTGTTAAAGGCCTGAGATTTCCATGATTGTGCATAAAGCTGGGATGTTTTTTCTCTTGTAGAGCCAGGCCCTATCTATGCTGCAAGACTTCTCCAATCCTGTAAGATAGAGGAAGGTCAGTTCTGGTTACACAGTTTCATCCATAGATGTTGTAGTTTATGAATGGGGAGGAAAAAACTACTTTAAGAACAAAATCCTGATGTGGTGTTCAGGCCCTTGGCTTGTCCATTCCACACTCACTCGCTCCATTCCCAGCATGGATGTGCTTTAGCTCCAGAGGTCAGCAGGGATTGAGCAGGAAGGGTGAATGTGGATGGTTTGGGAGCCAAAACAGCACATTTTGAACTATTTTCAGGGCTGAGCTCTTGCAAGTCCTTTAGGCCAGGAGGTACCTGTAGTGTGGAGGTGCTTGGAGGGGGTTATGAAAGCAAGTGAGTGTCTGTGGAGGGTTTGCACCAGGGTGGGCTGAAGGAAGAAGCAAGAAATCAAAGTTTAAGGTGCCTCCTTGTCCTTCTGAGGTTTTAGTGTCACCTGCTTGGGCTCTGTTACTGCCCCATTCTGAAACCTCACACGGTGGGTTCTTAGCAGCTGGTTTGGGCTTTTGAGTCGTCTTTTTTTCCTTTTTTTTTATTCTTTTGTTACTTCACTGAGGATGGTGCTACTTCCAAGGTGGAATTTGAAATCTCACCTGGCTGCTGTTTGGGCAAGCTCCTTCCTTCGATGAGGATCTGCACACACCTTGTTTTTAAAACTCTGTAGTCTCAGGGCAGGTTTTTGCCTCCATGAGCAGACCCCTCCATGGTGGAAAACAAAGTTTCCAGCGGTTTGTCCTTGTGCAGGGGGTGATGGGCAGCCCGTGGCTCATTCCCTGGCCCTGAGCAGGGTGGGAAGCACGGCTGAGGGGGGAAGCAGCTGCCTCGGAGCTCTGGGGAAGGTCCCACCTGGGAGAGCAGACCCCTGGCCCCACCCTCGCTCTCTGTGCTACTGAAGCTTCTCTACTTGTATTTATCAGCCTCAATAACCACGCTCTCTGCCCCTTCAAGATATTGTAGATCTGCCAGTACATTTTGCAGTGTTAACTATAACATTTATTTATAAAGCAAGGAGGTTTAACTTGAATTGAGCTGTAAAGTGCAGAGTTAGTTTAGCTGCCTTCTATTTTTTTTTTTCCTTTTGGCTGAAACCTGAACTAAACTGCAGGAATGGGATTTGTTCCTTTGTGAGCTGATGAGCGCTCTTAACTTTAAATAATAAAACAAAAAATGGCTGCTAGAATGTAAGTGCCTTGGACTTCTTCCTGGTAAGCCTCTGTTTCCAGGGGTTTTCCTCTGTTTGCAGCTTGTTTTCCAGGGATGGGACACTGGGTATGGAATTCCAGGGTGTTTGCAGTTAACAGGTGTGATTGGCTCATTTCATGGTTACTCCTGTGAAAAACCAATCTGTGCTGCAGTGGCAAACACTTCCCCTGGAAAAGGGTAACAGTGACACTGAACTGACACCTCTCGTTCTGTGCTTTGCCTTGTGTTTTGATGTAAATCAAACACTGTGAGAAGATCTGTGTTGCCTCAGGTGTTACCTGCCTTACACGCGTGGGACAGTGGGCACAGCAAGCAGAAAGAGGGACAGAGTTTGTTTTCCAACCCCAAATCCTGTAAAAACACAGAAACTAATGGTTCTGGAGTTAGTTCCACACAGGGACCTGGATCCCAAAAATGCTTGGTCTTCCCCAGAGAGGGTGGATGGATAAAATATTTGAATACTTGTCCTGTCCTTAATTGCTCCATCCTTAATTCTTGATGCCTTGATGAATGATGGTGCCTTTGTGCTAAAAATGACATTTAAGCACTGTCTGTAGAGCCTGAGGACTTGTTTCTCCCCCCAGGCATGGCTCCTGTGCTGCAGGTGATCCCCAGGTGTGTGGGAGAGCAGCTGCCAGGCAGGCCCAAGGAGCCAGGTGGCCTCAGGGCTGGTCAGGACAACTCCACCTGCACCCAGGGCTGCTGGCAGGAGACAGGTGGGAAGGGAGTGCTCAGGGAGTGGGGTTCCAGTCAGGTGCAACAGCCCCAAGGAGGAGAATATTCTGTGTGATGGAAAAGGCTTCCTTTTTTTTAACACATAAATAATCTGTAATTACATAGAGGGCCCAGCAATTAAACATTGATAGTAATTACAGGGTGGGAGAAATCACTGCATGATTTAGGAGTAATTACACTGAACAGGCTGATTGACTGTAGGGCCAGCTCCATGTGGGCAAAACACGGAGTTGTGGGGAGCAAGGCAATATTTCAGTGATTATTTTGTTAATTATCTTGAACAGAGAGGAGTTTTTTCTCCACTGTGGTGGCTGCAGACCCTCCTTTACCCCAGACACAGCTCTCCCTCCCCTTTGTGTGATCCAAGCACTCTGGATGTGGCTGTGCTGAAGTTGTTTACAAGCTGGAGCAGCTTCCAGTTGACTAATTCTGCATGATGTTTATTTATAGTAGGAGAGGAGCCAGGAAGGGAGGGATGTGTGTGCTTCCCGAGGGGAGGGGCTGTCCTGCACCAACTGCAGGAGACAGGAACTGCAGAACACACCACCTCTTAATGGTGCCACTGAGGGGAGGAACCCGGAAAACAAGAGGAATTCGAGCACTTGGGGGATGCCAGCAGGCTCTGGATGGAGCAGATGAGTTAATCCATATTCACTGGGTCCTGCAGAGCTGAAATCCCAGCTGGGGGCAGCTCAGGGTGTCCTCCAAGGACTGGGACAGGCCCAGGGCCAGCGTGGCCTCTTGGAGTGCTGGGCTCAGATCCTCCTGGAACCTGCTGGGGAAGCTGAGGATGGCACGAGGAGCACACAGAGACCTGCAGGAACACCTGGGTCGGGTCCCTTCCCCGTACTGGTCACAGTGGCCCTCGGCATCCACTTCAACAGGGAGTGGCTCCTCAGGGTCTGCCCTGCCCCTGGCACAGCCTGAGCCGGCTCCGGGCTCTGCCCCGGGAGGGAACAGCCCCATTTCCAGTCCCTCGGTGGCTTTGGGGTGACCTCTGCTGACGATCAGGAACATGGCTGTGCCTGGAGCCTGCGAGGAGGAGCGAGGGCTTTGCTCCAGGTGTTTGCTGTTGGTGTTAAAGCTCAGCAGGTCCGGCCTGGTGCATCCCTTGCTCAGATCCTGCTAAATTACCCCTCCCTCTCGCCATTCCTGGATTTCTCCACCCTTCTGCACTACTCTGCCCAATGGTTTTGGTTTTTCATCCCACATTTTCCTTAAAGGCAGCTTCCCAAAGCAGCCCCTGCAGATTGTTCCTCAAAACATTTGATCGGTGCCATCTCCCAGCCCCTCCACCCAACATGCAGAATAGTTTTCCATATATCCCTCACCATCCCTTTTCTAATTCTACAGGAAAGAACCAGAGGAACACAAATTAATTAATTAAAATTTATTTATAAAATCTTCAAGTATCTCCAGAGAATCAGGAAAATCATTTTCTCAGTTACTTAAAAATAAGCACAAGGAAAAACAGTTCCAACAGATCACCATGTCTTTTTTCCTACAAAAAAAGAAGAATTTTCTTTAATGCACTCTTGATGTGTAGAATAATAGTCCCAGTCCCAGCAGAATCACTCTAAACCAGGATTTGAAATGAATTTTGTCTCTGACCTTGGCTGCCCCGGGTCAGACATTGTGCCTGCTTTGCTCCTGGCTGTCCCCGGGCCCAGGTGGGGCAGTTTCCACCTGCATCACGTTGTGGTCCCCGATCTGAACCATCCGGGCGTGCTGGATGATGAGGGGTGGGATCCCTCCCTGGCCTGGAGTGATGTTGTAGTGGCCTGGGGGGAGCTGTGCTTGGGAAGGGGGAGGTCCCCTGTGAGCAGGCAGGGGGTCCCCAGGGGCAGGGGGACACCAGGATTGGGGTGGTGGCTGTGGTGGCCACGGCGGTGGCGCTGCTGGAGGCGCCCAGGGAGCAGAACCCAGGCTCAGGGCAGCCAACTTCTGCTGGGCTTGGTGCCCTTCCCAGCACGCCTGGAGCTTCCTTCTCTGCAGCTGGTCCCACAGGGCCTTCTTCTCCCTGATCTTCCTGGGGGTAAAAGTCTTGTGCACATTCCTGGGGAAGAGAGGAGAGCTCTCTTTCAGGGTCACGAGCACACTGAGCATCGCGGGAATCCGGCTGTGCTCCAGGGCATTCGCCTTGGGTAAAAATGGGATGACTGAGTCTTGCTTGGAGGGGTCCAGGATGGACTGCATCAGAGCAGTGTCTGTCTGGAACAGGCACAGGTTGCACGGGAAGTTCTTGGTCAGCAGGAGGATCATGAAAGCAGAGTTTTCCATGGCCTCCTGGAAGCAAATCATGTGGCTGCGCCCAGCAATGAAGAAATCCTCGCTGAGTGTGGCACCGTTGGGCACCCCCAGGCTCTCCAGCAGGTTCTTCACCCGCTGGGCCACAATCTCATCTTCACTGGCATGCAGGACAACAAACGAGAAGAACTGGGCACCATCTGGCTCTGATGGATCCATGGCTGGGAGAGCGGGAGGAGGCCAGGCTGGAGAGGGGGATGAGCGCAGGGGAGGGGGATATAATAGGTTGGAGTGAGATTCCTGAAGAGGAGGAAGAGTTGAGGAGAAGGAATAAGTAGGAGAAGGAAGGGAACAGGTTGGCATAGAAGCAGGTGCAGAGTTACAACTGCCTGCTGGAATGTAGGAGTCCTCTATGGACATGTGGGCAGGAGCAGTATCCACTGCAGCCCTTGGCTCAGGGACACCAGATAATTGCTTCTCATGCTGCTTTTCATCCTGCTTTTCTCTTGGTGGGTGAGGCTCTGTCACTGTGCTGGACCTGTCACTGCTTTGGGCAGGCTCCGAGGGCAGTGGCATCTCGGGAGCGGGGAGCGTGGGGTCGTCTGGACTGACCTGCAGGACCTTCTCTGGCTGGGGCCCTTGGGCAGCTGTGTCCTGCCCGGGGGGAGAGCTGGGTGTGCTGGCCCAGCTGGATTCCTGTGGGCTGTGGCTCTGTGTGTCCCTGTCGGGGTGTCCAGCAGGGACAGAGGGCTGGCTGTGGAAAGCAACCGTTGGTGATGCACTGATCTCCAAACAGCTGGACAGGGAGGAACTCCCCACAGAGCACAAGGTCCGTGGGCCCGAAAGGTCTGAGCTGCCTGTGATCTGCACTGGAGAACTTCTCACCACGCAGTTGGAGCTGCCTATGCGGCAAAATCCTGCATCCTCACGGGATCTCAGCGTCCCAAACCTGTCCCCTGAGCCCTCGCTGGCTGCAGAGCCCTGTTTGTCCTGTTCCTGGGGTGGGACGTTGTTGAGTGTCCCCTGCTGAGTGTCCTCGCTGGCACAGCAGGCTCTGGTGGCAGCCTGGCAGGCTTTGTCCCTGGCCTCAGCACCGCACAGCTTTTCCTGTGCCAACACCGTGTACACCTGTGCCAGCAGTGCCACGGCGCCTGCATCCAGCTGCGGCAGCTGCAAATCCTCCCCACCTTCCCGCACTCCTGCAGCGCCCAGTTTGATCTGCTGGACGTACTGGGCTGCCTGGTTATCCCTCAAGGCATCCAGACAAATCCTGGCATCCGTTTCTTGTCCCAGGGTAAGCAGGACCATGGCCTGCAGTAACTTGCTGCAGGGCCCAGGTACCGAGTGCTTCAGCTTGAGTTTGAGGCTGAGCAGTTTCTCCGGTGGGGCCTGGGACAGAACGTTGAACACGTCCTCGAAGCTGGGCTGCAGCCCCTCCGCCATCTCAGCAGCTGCTGGCCCGGGGCACGGACTGAAGCAGGGATGGGAACAGCATCTTTTGGCAGAGACCGTCTCCCTGTGGGGCTCAGGGACGCCCCAGTGGCTCTCCTCGTACCACAGCCACCCCTTGGTGCCCAGGGGCTCGGAGCTGGCACCTCTCTGTGCCGGGAATCTGCGGGGAGAACAGAGGACAGGTTTGCAGGGAGCCTCCTGGAGCTGCCCTCCCAAGAACTTCTGCATCTGTTCCCTGCTTGCAGCTGTGCCAGTGCTCTGTGCATTATTCCAACTCTGTGATTAAACAAAGAGCACATTCTTGGCGTTCATTTCACATTAATTACAACTGGTTTAGAATAATTGATGAAATAATGCTGTATTTAGGTAAATCCAAGCGTCTCCTCCAGGCAGTGGTTCCAGGGGTCTCGCAGGCTCCTTGTGATGGCAGTCAAGGAATAAAACACGTGGAGGAAACCCTTTCCAGCTGAAAACCTGTGCTGTCAGGGAAGATTCACAGGGAAGAATTCCTTCCCAGTATCCCACCTAACGCTGCCCTCTGGCAGTGGAAGCCATTCCCTGTGTCCTGTCCCTCCATCCCTTGTCCCCAGTCCCTCTCCAGGTCTCCTGAAGCCCCTTTAGGCTGTGGAAGGGGCTCCTCTCCAGGTGAGCACCCCCAGCCTGGCTCCAGTGCTCTGGCACTTGGAGCAGCTCCGTGGCCTCCTCCGGCCTCTCTCCAGCAGCTCCCTGTCCTTCTGATCTTGGGAGACCTTTTATCCCCATCCACAGCTGATCCCTGAGCCCCTGCACTCACCCCAGGCCTCTGGTGGGATTTTAATTAAACAACACGAGTGTGTGGAGGGGAGGAGCGGGTTCTCGGTGGGTTCCCGGTGGGACTCGGCTCCAGGCGCTGCCTGAGCCTGCGGCAGAAACTTTCCCTATTTAAAGGCAGCCCCAGCAAACGCCCCGGAACAGCTCTCAGCTGGGGGAAGTTTCCAATCTCACTTTTGTTTTCCTGTCTCATGAAAATCCTGCAATTGCCCAACTGCCCCTCCCTCCCCCGGCCGGGCCGGCCCTGCCCTGTGTCCCCGGCGAGCTCGGGATGACACGGCCGAGCTCGGGGAAGTGGAAGCGGGGCCGGGGCAGGGGCAGCGCTCGGGGGAGCCCANCCGCTGTGCCCTGCATGAGCACCCGGAGGTGACAGCGCCAGGACAGGACCTGTCCCTGCGGGCAGTGCCCGCTGGGGAGTGGTGGAAGAGAGACGAGCAATGGAAAGCCCGGGCTCCAGGGGTAGCAAAGGGAGCCGGGGCTGAGGAGCAAGAGTAGGACAGGGGCAGATGCACCTGAGCCTCAGGAGTACAGGCACACGTCATGGGAACAAAATCATTGGGTATTTGTCTGTGTAAGAAAGCATGGGACCTGCTAAATGCACTTTGTTTTCCCCTCCAGAAAGAGCAGGGAACAGACAAGCTGGCCAGGGACGAGGCTTGGTAAAGGCAAGGCTTCAGCAGAGCTCAGGTAAGAGGAGAAAACAACTGCAGCTTTAGGTACACACAAACCCACACAGCTTTGAACACAGGTCACGCTTTATTCATGTCTGCTCAGCAGCCCTGGCACAGGGACAAGGCCAGGACACAAGTTACCAAAATAAGTTACATTAGAAATTATTACCAAGTAGTGTTTTCTGGGAAAGAACCAGCCCCTGGATTAAAACCCCCTGTTTTAATAACAAGATATCCTAATCCCATGGCAGAGTAACTCCTGGGAAAAGCTGCCTCATTTAATGGCTGTGAAGTGTTTCACACATGGAGTTACTCACAGATAATCCTTGAAGTCATTCACAGAACTAGGAAAGATGATTAAAGAAAACCTCACCCTGCTGAGTGTTTCTCCATGAAGGAAAAAGTGTTTGGCTGATCCATGAAGAGAAATCTCTTCTTGAGAAGCAGCTCCTTGCCCCCAGCTGTGCCAGATGTGCTGCAGGGCCAAGCTTCTCCAGAAGCACAACAGGCTCAAAGGAAGTTGTGTCTGGAACTTGTATTTTTAAACATGGAGAAGGCAGGAGATGGCACTGAAGGTCAAGCATAGCATCGTCTCAAGACTTCCACAGCTTGGGTGAATTAAAAACAAATCCAACATTAAAAATAAGAAGTTGAGATCACTTCTTCTCTCCCTCAACTTGTCTCAGCAAGATTTAGCCACTCACAGCTACAGCTGGGCTGAGTTAAAAAGCTGAAGTGCAGGTCCCATCTCCCTTTTCAGCACAGCAGTTGGATTTAAAAACAGTAATCAAGATTCCAAATCTCCCCACCTTGGTTATCAAATCTCCTTACAACTACATCTGACTGTAAATTCAGAGAGCAGAGGCACTTGTGGCACAAGTGGGCATACAATTAAAAGATCCAGTGCTGTTTTAGCTAAGTAGGCTTGGCCAGAAGAGCTGGGGTTTATCAGAAATCTTCCTCTGGTACACTGGGTTTTATCTCCTTTGTAGCCAGGGCCACCTCTGTGTCCTTGCCTGCCTTCTCCTCCAGCTTCCCTGCCTTCTCCTCCAGCTTCTCTAGCACTTCACACCATTTCTCTGAGATCCTGTTGGTTCCCTTTGGCTCTTCAGGTGCCTTTGTCACCTCCTGTGATGGTGGAGCCTTCTCCAACTTGGGCAGTTTTCTGTCAGTCCTCATCTCTTTCTTCCTGTGCTTTCTGCTGTCCTGTGCCACGCCAGCCACAGCCCTGAAGGGCCCCACAACCCAGTTCAGAGGGGTGTTGTGAGTGACATACTCCAAGAGGACATCGAGGGACCTCCAGGCCTCTGCCACACGGTTCTGGCTCTGGGCCAGGGTGGTTCTGGAAAGGTCCCGGAAGGACACGGCCCTGGAAAAAGAGCCGTGGAGCTTGTGGATGTGTCGAGTGGCCTGACACACAGCTTCCTGGATGCTGCTGGGGAGGCCGTGGACGCTGCGCTTGAGGCTCTCGTAGGCGGGCTGGAGCTGCCGGGTGATGATGCTGAGCATGGCGAGAGTGCGCGGCTCCACCTGCTGGGAGAGACACGGCTCAGGGCGGGCTCGGCAGGGCCCCGCCCGCGGGGCCGGCCCGGGGCCACCTGCCGGCGGTACCTCTGGCTGGCAGGCGGTTCTGACTTGGTTTCCTTTGGGCTGGGTCAGGCTCCAGTCCACCCACAGCTGATGGAGCTTCTCCTGCCCCTCCAGCAGCTTCTGGCCAACCTCCTGTTTCACTGATTCAATCTGATGGGAAAAATGAGAGCAAAGGTTGTATTGCAGGCACACACAGAGCAGCACAAGCGCTTCCCCTGCCAGGGAAGGATCCAGGGCGACACGGAGCTGGTGCGGGGTGCAGGAAAGGCTAGAGACAGGAGGGAGGAAGGGCAGAGTGTGTCGGTACCAGTTTTATTGCCAGCTGCAGCCGGGAGAGCGTGTCCTGAGCGCGGCGGCCGATGCCCTGCAGCCTGGCCACGGAGAGCTGGTAGGCGCGGCGCCGCGCCCCGCCCGGCAGCGAGCCCAGGCGCACAAAGTAACTCTGCCGCTGCTGCTGCTCCTCCACGGAGGCCACGCCAAACCCCTGCACTGTGGTGGCCAGTTTACCTGGAGGAAACAAGAACAGAGCTGCAGCTGGGCTCCACTGCCAGCTGGGAGGGGTGGAAGAGGTTGGATCACCCAGTGGAAGAGGTGAAGGCTGAAGCTTGCTGTGGGAGCAGGTTTGTGGTGGCTCAGGTGTTAAAGGCAGGTTAGTCCCTGCTCAATCTTCACTTAAGCAGACTTGATGGAGAGGTTGAAGCATGAACCCACGTGTTTATTTACTTTGAGGCTGATGGGCAAGGGCCAGCCAGCAAACGCTTGAACTCTGTCCCATACCATGTAGAAATTTGGTGTTGACAACCAGCCAACTTGGTGACAAATTCAGAGCTACCTGTCTGCTTCAGAAGCTGAGTCTTGCTGTGTCAGGTGCTCTCTGCTCACATGGGAAAGGACTTGCATCTACAGGCGCCAGGTAAGTATTTTCTTACCTAGTTCCTCCTCAGTCATTGGGAGGTAATGATCCACCAGATCTTCTGACATTCCCAGGACAGATTCCACACCTCCGGCCACTGCCTGGCTCACTGCCTTGGCTTTGCTTATGCTGCTGGTCACCACTGAGTTGGTCATGTCCACACCCTCCTGGAGAACCTCCTTGCCCTGCTCCAGGGCTGTGTTGATCTTGCTGGTGATGGTGCCATAGGCAGCATCCAGAGCTGTACTGACCGTAGAGGTGACCACGGATTTGGTCTTCTCAACGCTGTCTTGAACAGCCCCTTTGGTCAGGTCCACAGCCTCGGTCACCTTGTTGGCCACCAGCTCCTTGGCCCCCTGGGCAGCCCCCACAGCTGCAGTGATGGTGGAAGTGACAGCAGACTTGGTCTTGTCAACGCTGTCCTCCACCATGTGCTTGGTGACATCCACGGCCTCTGTCACCTTGTTGGTCACCAGCTCCTTGGCCCCCTGGGCAGCCTCCACAGCACTGACAATTGTAGAGGAAACTGCAGACTTGGTCAGGTCCACACTGTCTTCTACAATGTGTTTACTGAGGTCCACTGCTTTGGTCACCTTGTCTGTCACCAGCTCCTTGGCCCCCTGGGCAGCCTCTACAGCACTGACAATTGTAGAGGCAACTGCAGACTTGGTCAGGCCCACACTGTCCTCCACCATGTGCTTGGTGACATCCACAGCTTTGGTGACCTTGTCCACAGCATCTGTCACCTTGTTGGTCACCAGGTCCTTGGCTCCCTGGGCAGCCCCCACAGCTGCAGTGATGGTGGAAGTGACAGCAGACTTGGTCTTGTCCACACTGTCCTCCACAAGGTGCTTACTGAGGTCCACAGCCTCTGTCACCTTGTTGGTCACCAGCTCCTTGGCCCCCTGGGCAGCCTCCACAGCGTTGACAATCGTAGAGGCAACTGCAGACTTGGTCCTGTCCACGCTGTCCTCCACCATGTGCTTGGTGACACCCACAGCCTCTGTCACCTTGCTGGTCACCAGCTCCTTGGCCCCCTGGGCAGCCTCCACAGCACTGCTGACGGTGGAGGTGACCACAGACCTGGTCAGCTTGACACTGTCCCCAACAACGTTTTTAGTGAGGTCCACAGCTTCAGTGACTTTGTCAGCCATGGCTTCCTTGGCTTCGCAGGCAGCGTCCATAGCAGATGTCACCTTGGTGGACACCAGTTGCTTGGTGTCTGAGATTACCTGCACCAGCAAGAGGCAGAGAAAAATTTGGGGTTTTTTAAATTCCAAAATATGTTTTCCCTCCCTGAAAAAGCTTTTCCACAAGTTGTGCTTGCAGTCTGTGGGAAAGCTGGGGAAGAGAGCATCCCTGTATTGCCATGGATGTGTTCACTCCCACACACTGAGGGCAGCTCTCCAGCTTTCCCTGCTGCTCAGCTTTATTTATTTCCCCATATTCTTCTGTACCCATAACAGTTGCATCAAGCCATGGCTTCCCCAGGAAAAGCCTTTCCTTACCTTATCTGCTGGCTGCTGCAGGAAGGGCAAGGTCTCCTCCAGCTGATCCAGACCTTTACAGGCATATTCATTCACAAGGGCAACTGGAAGAGACAACAGGTACCAGTTTATTCTTCCATTTGGGGATGGGTTCTTGACCCTACAATGGCCAGTTCAGGATGCACTCATGAAAACAAGCCCCCCAAAATAAGTCACCATCCTGGGGTGGGATGTGTATGGGTGTCTTGTTGAAAGTGAACCCTAAAATTTGGCAGGTTCAAATGGTCTCAGTTTTGCCTTCCTGGCTTTCTAACTGTAGACTTCAATCCAACTGCAGTGTAGCATCTGCTCTTGGTGGCTAGGGCAGTGGGTTTAAAGGGTTGGGATAAGCCAGACTGAGCTCTGTCCCAGGCTGACACTGCTCCTACCAGCTGGGATGGTCAGAACTTGGGAGTGAGAGAGAGCCAGCAGGGAGTTACTGCTTTGGAACCTCGAGAAATCAAACTCTGTTTCTCCTGGAAACAGTTTCATTCCTGGGAAGTTCAGCCTCCCGGAGCTGCTGAGTGGGAGGGAGGCTCGGTGCTGGAGGAGGTGGGATCACCCTACAGGCAGGTGAACCTCCCCTCCCCACCTGTCCTCTGTGCCAGGGGTGCCCCAGCCCTGCACTTACTCTGTGGCTCGAGCTGGCTCAGGATGGGCTGTGCCCCTCCGACCACGCTGCCCACGGCCACAGCAGCCACGGTCTCAGCCACGCTGCAGACACCACTGAGGCAGGGGTGGGACTCCTTGGTGTGGTTGTAGGCAGAGGAGACCAGGTTGAAGGCAGAATTGAGCAAGGGCAGGCTGGTGACTCGATTGACAGCGCTCTGAACCCAAGAGAAACAGCGACATTAGAGCCCAGGCCGGGCTGGTGGGTGAACACAGCCAGGTGTCTGTCCAGACAAGTCCTGGCAAATCCATCTCCTCATCCTTCTTAAACTCAGAGTTGAGGAGACTCATCCAAAGGCCTCCACCAAGGGAACAAGCCAGGGTTAAAAAGTCTGAACTCTGGGCTCCTGAGTTCTGAGTCACACCAAACCAGATGTGGAACTAGGACCTGTACCAGCTCGTGTTTCAGAGCTGCTTGCATCACTTGGCCAGCCCTGAGGTTGCCTCTTGAGAAAAACAATTACCTCCTGTACCAATTTGATTTGGCCAGAGCTTCATAGGGCTGATCTTTCTGTCCCCCCAGCCTGGTTTTGGAGTGCTGGCAGAGGTTTACCAGCACATGGCAGTGGGTGATTTAACTGCTGGGTGTTGCTCTGGCACCTACCACTGTCTGCTGCTCCTCAGCCTTCAGCAGCTCTGGGGTTGGGGTCTTTCCTGAGGCCATACTGAATTCAGCTGCAGCTGGAAGGGAAAACAAGAGTTTCACAGCATGAGCACAACTTCATTCCTCCAAAGAAATAAAATCCTGCCAAAACAGGGAAAAAGCAGAGGGCAACAAATCTGGGATCCATCATTCAGCTGCTCCAGGGAAGGTTCAGGCTGGAAATTGGTGAGAACTACTTTATCTGTCTTGTCTTTTCTCTGTGGGGTGGGATGACCCTGGCTGGACACCAGGTACCCACCAAAACCACTCCATCACCCCCCTCCTCAGCTGGACAGGGGAGAGAAAATACAGCCTTATTACCAGTTTGGGAAGGACATGAAAGTCCTGTGGAGTTTTCCCTGGATGATGAGCCAGGTTTCCCAGCTGCAGCATTCCCTGGCTACCTGGAGACCTGCCTTCCCATCCTACTGAGCAGGGAGGCAGGAAATCTCACTTCCTGTGAAACCAAGGCTCAGAGACATTCTCATGACACAACAGGATTGAAGAAGTATAAAATGTTGCAATAATCTGAATGTGCATTGGCTTCCCCAGCACAGACCTCGAGTGGTATCTGGACACTCCAGTATTGGTAATAAACCTAGGATTACTCTGAGCCTTAGTCAGGCACAGCAGGGATTTCAGCACATTTGTTCCTCAGGACAGAGCCTGCTTTTCTCTCCAGTTAATTGCTATTCTTAGATGGACTAGGACATTTTCCAATGGAAAACCCTCAAACCAAAATTCCTCCCAAACTGGATTTCCAAGCCATGCACTGCTCAAGGCTCACTGGCAGACTCTTCCCAAACAAACTTGCTATCTGAGCTGTGGCAGAGCCCATTGTTTTGTTTCTTGTGTCCTTTGCCTCGTGCAAGGTTTTTATTCTGCTGAGAAACAGGAACAGAGAGATGGAGAGAAGTAGTGAAAGCAGCATTTGTGAGCTCTGCACTGGGCTCTGATGCTGGCAGAGCCATCTCAGGAGGTGACTTGGCAAAACACCAAATGTTGCTGAATTAACCACTAAATTAGTCAGAATTCAGTGAGATCTGAGCAGGCCCGGGATGCTGAGTGCTACATGCCTATAGCAAAAGCTGTCACACAAGGTGTCACCTCCAGCCTCTCCAGTGAGGAGCTGGGAGCCAGCACTCCTCTGAGAGCCCTCCCCAGTTTATCTGCACAGCAGAAACACCAATGGATCCTCACCAGGCCGGGAGAACTTGTAAAATCCTGCTCCAAACAAAGCTGAATGTAAAATCTGAGTCCCAAAGTCCACAGGGTTTGCTGTCAGTGCTGCCCCTCTTGCTCTGCCTCAGGGCAGGTTTGTTATTTCTGTAGAGCCAAGCAGGGCTGACTGAGGGCAAAGCACAGCTCTTTCAACACCATCACAAACAACCCCTGTGCTCAGTTATTTTACTTCTGGACAGGTGGAAAAAGCTCAGACTGTGGAGTTTGATACTGTGGTGGCCTTGGTGTCAGGGCCAGCACAGAGACACTGCAGCACAAGGAGGAGGGGAGGATTCTCCTTAGAATAATTCAGGAGCAACTCCTTGGCTGGTGTGAAAACTGGTGTAAGGTTAGATCAGCCTCTGAAGGACAGGAATCCCATGTTAATTATGGATGCAGCTGCCAGGGACAATCCTTCAGCAGAGTCATGTTGGAACAAGGTTGGTTCTCCGCTGCGTAGGAGAAATCCATGTGTTGCAACTCCAGGGTTTGCATGGTGGGCAAATCTCCACAGCATGGTTTTATTTTCTGTTTCCCTGCAGAAGTGCTGAGCAGCCCTTGTGTCACTTCAGAGATTGCAGGAAAGCCCAGTGCTCAGCAGCTCTGGGGCAGGAGGTCCCAAATCCTTTGGAGAAGCCAGAGCTGGGCCAGGATGGGTAGGAGTGGAAGTCCCAGCGGGCAGAGGAACAGGAACAGCACCACTTTGTTTTGGTTGTGGTTTGCTTCCTATGAAAGTGATGATCAGATGACTCCACACCACAGCTCCATCCATTAGGTCACTGCTGGAGAGAGCTCTTGGAACAGGTGGTTTCAGAAGGGTGAAACTTCAGTGCTCTTTTCTAGCATCAAGGTCAAGAGATTTTCTGGGATCAGGAGCTGAGCTCCTGCTCACTGCCCAGTTGGAGCCAGTAAAAGAGCAAGGGCTGGCACCAAGCAGCAGGACAGGGGCACCAAACCCACCCAGCTGCTCCCTTCTCCCTGCCTCATCCCACACTGGCCTGGCAGAAGAGCCAGGGACCTCCTTGATTCCTGTCACTGGCAGGGACCAGTTCACATAAAGCTGGTTCTTTAACTCCCCTTTGGCTGGAAGGTTTCCCTGTGGGAAGCGGCTCAGCTCCAGGAGCCACAGCCAGCATGGCTGGTTCAGTGGCTTAACTGGCAATTCCTTAATGACCATTGAGGAAAACAAAGCTAAATTTAGTGCTTTAGATGTGAGCAGGGAGGGCTAATCAGGGCAGAGGAATTCAATTGTGGTTAAAGCACCTATTTACATTCTTTTCGAGATTTGCCACTGATACCCGGTTCCCAAAAATGCAGAACTGGGTCACGGGATGTCTGTGGAGAATGGGCTGCAAATGCTCTGAGGACAGAACTGGTTTTAGGAGGAAGATCAAATGATTCCCAGCTTTGAGCTTAGGGCAGTAGTTTCAGGAGGGCTGGCAGAGGTGCCCATCTCACCTTTCTGGATAAACCAGCAGCACTAGGAAACCTCAAAGGCACCCTTGCAGATGGGTGCAGGGCTTCCCACACACACCTCCAGCAGAATTAAACACCACAACCAGTGGCCACCACTGGCTCAGTAACTGCTTGGAACAGAGATATTTTAGGAAAGAGGAGAGAAAGTTTTAACTAAAACAGCTTCTCAGTACTTCCCATTTACCAGACTTTCCACAAGGACAGAGCTCTTGGTTTCAGCTGGAAGCCATAACTTGCAGAGCAAGCAGCTCAACACATTTCCATCTGGAATCTGCAGCAGAACCAGCTTCAGAAATTGAAATCCTTCCCAGCCATGCACAGCTCAGAGTAGTCATGACCACACTTAAAGCCTCAGTAGTCTTGAGAAACACTAATCCAGTTGGCCAGAGCTCCCTCCAGGAGCTGGCAGGGCCCTCCAGGGACAGGGTGCTCCTGAGCAGAGTCCCCTCGTCACTCAGTTCTCCTGCCTCCACCAAAGAGTCACGAGAAACAGCCCCAGGCAGGGCTGGCAGTGCTGTCACAGGAAGGGAATGCCCAGATGGTCACCTGCACCCGGGGTGTCACCTGCACCCCGGGTGTCACCTGCACCCCCTATCTTGGCCCCACACCCACGAACAAGGCTGGGCTGTGCAGGTGACAGGTGGGAGTCACCCCCTGTGGACCCCCCCAGCCGGGATCCTCAGCAGACAAGAAGCAGAAAAGAGCTTTTAACCCCTAAACTGCTCAATCACAGATCAGGGACCCATGGAGTTACCAAGGGGTCATCTCAAAGCTAGGAAGGAGCCTCGAGGGAAGGATTTGAATCCCACAATGGTGTGGGTTGGAAAGGACCTTAAAAGACCACTTAGCTCCAATTTCCAAACCTCTCAGCTGCTCCCAAGGCAGACACATCACAGCACCAGAAAATGTCACCTTTGGCCTCAAAAGGCAAAGCCCCCCCGTACCCAGGGACACGGCCCCAGCTCCTGCTGTCCCCCAGGGTGCTGGAAAGGCCCGTGGCACACACAGCTCCCACAGCAGGGACCCCCGAGCCGCAGCTCCTGCAGCCAAGGGCTGGATGGAGATGGGATGGAGCTGGGTGCACCCCAACCTCCCCCCGCGAGGGCTGCAGAGCCCCCAGAGAGCAGGGGCAGCCCTGGGGAGTCACCCCCGAGCCCCAGACAAGTCAGAGAAGCCCCCCCAGCTCCCACACCTTGCCCTCCCCCCAGCCCAGTCCTACCTGCCTCCTCCGTGCCCGGCACTGGTGAGACTGGGAGCAGCGGGCGTCGCCCCAGTTAAATACCCCGAGGGTGATTGGCAGCTGCGGGTGATGGAATCAGGGCGCTGCTGGAGCCGGCCTGGCCAATGGGGAGCATTGGGAGGGGTGGGAGAGGAGCGGGTGGGGCCGCAGGTGAGGGGCTGGGGTCCCCCCGGGGCCAGGGCGGGTGTGGGGAGCGGCTCTTTGTCCCCCCAGGAAGGACAGACCTGTCGGGGTGTCCCAGGGCAGCTGGCAGAGGGTGTCCATCCCCAGTGCTTTGGAGCCATGGAATCACAGAGTCCCCTGGGCTGGGAGGGGCCCCCAGGGATCGCTGGCCCTGCACAGACACCCCAGCGGGTCCCTCCTGTGCCCTGTTCCTGCAAATGCCCTGGCAAAGAGCTGCTGGGGCAGGAGCTGAGCCCTGCCTGTCCCCAGCTGGGGGCACAGCCTGCCCGTGGGCTGCTCCTTGCAGGGTGTCACAGGTGGTGTGAACCATCATCACCCTGATGCTTTCTTGGCAAAGCTCCCCCTCCCCACATCAGGGCTGCTGTGCCTCCCCTGGAGTCAGACCTGCTCTCCCACCTCAGCCCGTGCCTGGCCCCAGCAAACACCTGATGATGAAACCTTCTGCTTCTCCTGTTTGCTGGGATTTTTAGGGTAGGAGTTGATTTATATTTTTATCGTTGCAGAGGGCCCAGCAGTGCAGGACTCTGGGGAGCTCAGGGTTTTTTAACAGCTGAAAAACTGTTAAAACAAATACTGAAAACTCCAGTTAATGCTTTTCCATTTGTGCCTTTTCATCTTCAGCTCTCAAAAACTGGTTTGAAAACATCAATTAAGCTTCCTGTTGTCTGTTTTCAAGATCAGCGGGGGAGGAAACTGAGGCACAGGTAAAAATTATCTGAAGTCTTCTAATGCTATTGTAGTGATTGAGTCACCTTGTCTTGGGCCTCTGGATGCAGGAGACCTTGTTTCTGTATTGCCATTCAGGCAGGGGGTGCCAATGGCTCTTGAAAAATGTGCTGTTCAGCTGACAAAAATGTAGACAATTGTCACTGCTCAGCTTTGGGGTTGGAAGGAATCCCGATCCTGAGGCTGACTTAGCTGGGAGTGTTGGCTGGAGAGGCCTCTGGAGCTCAGGTACTGCTGGTGAGCCGGATCTGGGTGATCTCCCAGGGATGGAGATCTCCCACAGCCTCTCTGGCTCTTGGATCCACTGGATCTGGGTATTGCATCAATGGAGAAGCAGTCCCCAGCGTCCACTCTGAGCCTCTCCAGCTACAAATTGTGGCTTTGGTCTCTTGTTTGGTCACCTGCACTGCTGGAAATGTGTGACATAAACTTCACATTCTGTCATCACCTGTCACAGAATCACAGGAGCCCAGAATGGTCTGGAGGAAAAGGAGCTTAAATCCCACCCATCCCACCCCTGCCATGGCAGGGACACCTCCCACTGTCCCAAGTGGCTCCAAGCCCTGTCCAGCCTGGCCCTGGACACTGCCAGGGATCCAGGGGCAGCCACAGCTGCTCTGGGCACCCTGTGCCAGGGCCTGCCCACCCTCCCAGGGGAGCATTTCCTCCTAATCTCAGATCTAAACCTGCCCACTTCAGAAGTTTTGGATACAGTGTTGAAGTGTTTGATATCTTGTATTAAAACTGAAGCCGACCAGTGGCTTTTAACAATTGTGGTGTTTGCAAGGGACATAAAAGTTGTTCTTGTCTGTCCTGTGAAGAGTTGATGAAATGAAGGGTTTTTTACAGGAACAGGGAATCAAGAAATGTGTTTTTTGGATCTTCCAGGTGGTTCGTGGCTGTGAAGTGCCCCAGTGGGTCAGTTGTGGTGGGGATGGTGAAAGTCTCATGGGACAGTTCTATTTCATCCCCTAAGTGGGTGAAACACCTCTGCCTGCATGATACACCTTCATGTGGGGCACAGGGCCATGTGAGAAGTGGCAAATGATAACCAGTAATTATAATTAACCAGGCAGTGTTTAATATCTAATGTGTGGCTTTGATATCAGGGTAAAATATCAGTGCTCAGATTTCCTGCTGGGTGGCAGAACTGCAGGATCAGGACACTGGGTTTGGGATTGCAGTGTCAGAGCAAAGGTTTGCACAATCCTTTCTGTGACCCTTGGTGCAGTGTGAAAGACACAGATCCGAGATAAAATCAATGCTGAGAGGTTTGGTGGGCGTGGGAAGGGCGTAGGAGGAGGTGGAGAAACACGTCTGGGGAGGGAGCAGAGCTGTGTTGGCTGGAGCACGGAGGGAGCCCTGTGCTGGGGGCAGGAGCTGCAGCCCTGAGCAAAGCTGCAGCTTCCAGCCCCAGGGCAGGGGCCTTGAGGTGCGAGCCCACCTGCAGCTGCACCTGTGGGGGCCAGGAGCCCCTGCAGCCCCTCACTGCAGCCCTTCCCTGCAGCCCTTCCCTGCAGCCCCTCACTGCCTCACTGCAGCCCTTCCCTGCTGTCCTTCACTGCAGCCCCTCACTGCCTCACTGCAGCCCCTCACTGCTCTCCTTCCCTGCAGCCCCTCACTGCAGCCCCTCACTGCAGCCC
>VZRX01014947.1:59557-70372 GCA_013398075.1 Notiomystis cincta
GGTCCCGCCCCGCCGGTGCCGCCGCCTCAGCGCGGTTCCCATTCCCGGGCAGCACCGGCGCCATGTGGATCCAGGTGCGCACCATGGACGGCAGCCAGACGCACCGCGTGGACTCGCTCTCCAAGCTCACCAAGGTGGAGGGGCTGCGCCTGCGGATACACGAGGTGTTCGGCGTGGAGCCCCACCGGCAGCGGCTCTTCTACCGCGGCAAGCAGGTACCGGCGCGGCGCGGGGATTGACAGCCTCGCACCCCCGTCCGCCTCCCCGCTCCTCTCCCCCTCCAGCTGAGGACGAGTGTTTCAATTTATTTATTTTTAATTGCCTGGAAGCGAGGGGGTTTGCTGCCATCTAGTGATCGCCCGGCTGCCTCCCGTGGGTTTGGAGGGAGAGGAGCCAGCTGCAGATCAGCCTTTATTCTCACTTTTCCTCACTGTTCTCCACCTAATGTGTTGCTCTTCTGCCATGACATCGCCTTTATGAAGTGTTTGAAAGTTACCGGTGATTTTATGGTCTTTAAAGCGCTTGATGTTTTTGAGCCTCGTAAGTTTCACCGCTCTGAAAGGCGTAAAAATCTCGTTTTTCTTTGTAAGTTGGGATGAGCAGCTCGTGATTTTGAAGTTCTTGAGCTCTCATATCAAATTCTCGCTCGGTACAGGGCGCTTGAGTGGCTCAGTAGTGTATTATGTCCTCAATAATACATTTGCAATCACTGTTGTACAACTGTTTTCGTCCCTGTGAATTAATAATGTCACTAAATTAGCACTGAAGTCAATCAAAACTATTTTAAAATACAATTGCTGTATTCTCCTTAGTCCTATGCTGCTAAACCTTCGTGCTAGAGAAACTCCTGATGTGGTGGTTGGTTGATCAGAGGATTTAATTTCGGAAAAAGCAGCAGGATACTGAGTTGGCTGGAGATGGACAATTTTTTCTAGCTGCTTTTCTTTCTGTTTTAAGCAGTCTTGAGCTAACTGTTCTCTGTAATTAGCAGGTGTGGCTGTAGAACATGGAAATACACCTGGACTAGCCTCAGTCTAAGCTCAGGTACCAGTTCTAGTATAAAAAGAGGCTCGCAGGATGGTGTAACATGAAGGGCTGGTGGGTGTGACCCACCCTTCTGTTGGGTTAGTGTAGATTTGAGTGCATTAATTGCATTAATTACCCATTTGTGTCGCACACGGAGTGATGAGGGGGGGTCGGTTCGGGGCAGGTGCCCCCTGTCAGCCTCACCCCGAAGTCAGTGCAGACAGCTGGGGCTGAGCAGATTTTCAGGAGAAGTGGAGACTTCTCGGTCAGGATGCACTTGCCCTGCCGAGGGAATTCCTCCTCCTGCACTCCCAGTGTTGCTTGGTCCAGGCAGAAACGTCCCCAGCACCCCCAGCCTCTCTCAGGCCTCGCTCCCACTGGGCTTTGTCTGGCTGTTGGAATCCCTGGAAATGTTCCATTTCTTTCCCGTGAACATTTTTAAACGGGGCTGGAAAACGAGCTGTTAGTTCAAACCTGCCTCCTTTGTTAGTGGTTTGTCTTCAGTCCCGGGCTCTTCTCTCTGGCTGTGCTGTGAGCTCCTGTGGTTTCCTGTCCCGTTCCTGTGCTCTTCCATTTCGGTTTGCACCTGTTGTCACTCGTGTCCTCTGCTGCTCTTCTTCCCATGTTTGTGGCACTGTCTCTTGGCTGAGAAGAAACAACCAACTTCTGGTGTGTTCTTCTGTATCCTGAGGAGTTTTCATCTCTAAACCAGCAAAAAGCTCAGAGCTCTTCCTGTGCAGTCAGATTTCCAGGGATTGTTCCATAGCCATTTGATGCCATAAATCAGAATTGAATTATCATAGTGATTCCTGTGAAGTGTAAATTTTTGTGGTTTTGCTCTGCTTCCCCCTGATAGAGAACAAAGCTCCAGGGATTGCTTTTTCTGGTGGTTTGGGCTGGAAGGGGATGATCATTTCCTGTGTAATTTCTTAGTCAGACCTTAAATATGTGGGGAAGCTTGTCTGAACTTCTGACTGCTCCGTGGGCTCCAGCCTCACACGTTAACTCTAAAATGGTTGTGCTCCTTAGAGCTCTTGAGAGATTATTGAGGGGCCTCTCTTCCTCTGCACTTCTCTTTTTGCAAGGGCAGGGTCTTGATTTGACTACAAACCGTGCCAGACTTGCCAGTTAAACACTTAAAATTAGAGAGGGTGTGAAATTAGGACACTCCTGGCTACGACAAAGAGTGATTGGGTAGTTTCAAGTTGAATTGAGTATTTTTTGATTTTAGTTTGAGTGGAAAAAATGTGTGTTTGCTGGGAGAAAAAGTGTGTGATTATCTCTTTGGCTTCTAATTAATGCTACAATTAATGGAGATGGTGTAACAATAATCTGGATCATACACAATTAAAATACAGTGTAACAATAATCTGGATCATACACAATTAAAATACAAAGACCAGTCAGTCTGCATTAGTATTTGGGATGTGTCTGAATTGAGGAAGAAATTCCTTTTGTGTTTGTAGGTAATGTGGAATTATCTTTGAATCCTGATGGGAGTGTGGGGGGTCTGTAGTTGTTTAATTGATGTTTGCAGGGAACCTGCTGCAAACTTTTCCACATCTCCTAGAGGCTGGGGAGCAAGTCCCGGGCAGCATGGAAGCCTTGCTCTTGTAGATTGCGGGTCGATTGCCAAAATAGCATTTAAAAAGCAGGAACAAGAGAGAAGAAGGGCCCGGATAGCGGCTGATAATGGTTCTGAAGCCACGTGGTGGATCTTGGCGGGCGGAGGCAGTGTGAGCACGATGGGTGGTTGGAGTGGCCGCGGTGGAGGCAGTAAGCAGATGGTTTGGTGCTTTCCCCGCAGATGGAAGACGGTCACTCCCTGTTCGATTACAGCGTGGGGCTGAACGACATCGTTCAGCTGCTGGTCAGACAAAGCCCGGCCGTGCTGCCTGCTGGCAGCAAGGAGAAGGACCCGGAGCTCTCGGACACCGACTCCGGCTGCGGCTCGGGCCCCAGCGAGTCCGACAAAAGCTCCCACAACGGGGAGGCTGCCCTGGAGCTGGAGGGACAGCCCAGCACAGCAGCTCAGCCCGACTGGACCGACCCCGGCTTCGGCCTCTACAAGGTGGGTCCCCGCAAACCGGGAGCCCCCGGAACCGCGCCGGGGGAATTGTTCCTCTGTGCTGGGGAGCTGCTGAAAGTCTTTCATACCCCAACTGTGTGGGCAGTTCCTTTTTTCCTCTCAAACCCTCCAACAACAAAGACAAAAATACCAACCAGCCGACAAACCAATTCAATGCAACATGCTGTAGGTCAAAACATTTCATTTCTTCATTGTCCTTTGAACTAAAACTACAATACATTAATAGATTTAAAAAAAAAAAAAAAAGAAGAATTCAGAGTGTCTGGTTTGATTTTTTTTACAAATTTTCTCAGTATTTTTGCTTGGAGTCACTACATTTGTCAAAGCTGAAACTTTTTTGAATGAACAAAAGAAAATCTCAAGCAGCTGTTCAGAATCGTTTTACTTCTGTGTTTCAATGGATTTTATTACAAATCTAGTGATGTCTTTGCCAGACTATGAGAGAGACACTTTGAAACTGTTACAGACTAACCAGTAATGGTTTGGGCCTAACAAGGCTGAGTTTACATGTGCTGGTATAGAATGGATTCATAACCTTACAAATTCAACCTATGCAGACCTTAGGGCTGCACAACAGGACCAGGAAGGCAGAGGAAATCTTAGTTTTTAAGGTGTTAAATATCTTGATAACAGTGCAGCTCTTGAGATGGTGAGATCCCCACGTAGGTTGGAAATGAATGCTTAATTTGCAGATCCCTTTTGGTGAGCTGTGCTCTTTCCTCTGTGTAGATCAATGACTTGGTGGATGCTCGGGACACGGACATGGGAGCGTGGTTTGAAGCCCAGGTTGTGAATGTAACCAGGAAAAAACCCACCAGTCAGTCAGCTGAGACCTGCACAGATCCTGACCAGCCCACAGCTGTCCCTGAAGAAGATGTAGTTTATCATGTGAAATATGAAGAGTGAGTTTTGTTTTGTTGCCTTCTTGGCCAATAAAGTCATTCGGGTCCTGATGTTGATGGGAAGTTTTATTGCAGATATTGCACAAGTTAATTAAAACAGAACTGGGCAGTGACATAGTAATTATGTCATTGAGCCCTGGCACATGGAAGGTTGTTTTGCAGTTGGAATTCCAGGGGGCTGGAATCATGTTTTTATGGGTACCAGCATTTATAGGAAACGCTGGTGTCCAAGTGTTAGAGGGAGGCAGTAGCAGCAAAGTCAGACTGGTTGGTTCTGGCTGTGTCTGTGTGGGAGGAGGAGATTTTATTCTGGATGGCATTCTTGTGTTGCACAGCAAACTCAACCTGCCTGCCTAACATCTGCTACTCCTCAGAAGTGATGTTGACTCTGATTTTTGTTGTGTCCCTGCCTTCAAGTTATCCAGAGAATGGGGTGGTGCAGATGAGCTCCAGTAACGTGCGGGCCCGGGCCCGGACCATCCTCAAGTGGCACCAGCTGGAGGTGGGGCAGGTGGTGATGGTCAACTACAACCCTGATGAACCCAAGGAGAGGGGGTTCTGGTACGATGCTGAGATCCTGCAGAAGAGAGAAACAAAAATGACCAGGGAGCTCAATGCAAAGATATTACTGGGGTAAGCTGTTCATAACGTGGAATAAATGGAATTCCCCAGCTCTGCTTCAGCTTTCTGAGGTCTGAGTGGCTCTGCTGGCAAAGAGTGGGGCAACAGAAGGGCTGGGGACAGATGAGAGGTGGCCTGTCCTTTCTGGGTGGTTAACTTCAGCATTCTGCAATTCTGATTAACTTCCTTGAGGAATTGGACACTTGAAGGGATGCTGATCATGGATTCACTGAGAGGATGCTGAGAGGATGCAAAGCCTCATATTCACTACGAGGCAAATGATTGTGTAAATTATCCATAATGGCTTTACAAAGCCTGCAGTGTGATGTTTTGTGGAGATAGGATGATGTAGAATGAACTCTCACTTTATGAAGGTGATGAAAAATTATTCCAGTTCCCTCCTGAAGAAGAGTCTCAACTTCAGGAAAAAAATGATTTTTATTTTTTAAAGTTTCAGGTAATTTTCACAGAGTGGCCAGAATATTCCCCCTTTTTCCTCTCACCACAGTGATTTTCACTTCTTAACTATAAAATCTGAGAAGAATTAGTCTGAAATGTATTTGGGGGCAGGGGGAACAGTCACTGTTGATAATTGAAATGCTACGAGTACCTGGATTTTCCCTGAGACAAGAGGGGGTTAATTCTAATTGCCTGAAAATTACTTCATTTTTAGTACCAGAGCAGCCTGATGCCTCTGCACAGCTGTGAACTCGAGCTGCAAAGTCTGATCTCTTTTCTCAACTTCTTCTAGGGAAGCTGCTGATTCCTTGAATGACTGCACAATTATATTAGTGGATGAAATCTATAAAATTGAAGAGCCAGGCACTGCTTCTCCCATCAGTGTTGGTACCCCAAAACGTGAGTGATGTGGAGTGTCTGTGTCACCTGGTGATGTTCTGCCAGTTGTCTGTGTGAGGATCAAAGGGTTAAGAGGTCCGGGGCACATTTGGCTGTGCCTCCTCTGACCTCTGTCCAGTGGATCTGAGCACCTGCTGAGTGTGGTTTGTGTCTGCCCACAGGACAGAGTGGACCTGTGTGTAAAGCCTGCAAGGACAACCCAAACAAGACCTGCAGGGTCTGTGCTTGTCACATCTGTGGAGGGAAGCAGGATCCAGATAAGCAGCTCATGTGTGACGAGTGTGACATGGCCTTCCACATCTACTGCCTCAACCCTCCCCTCAGCCGAATTCCAGATGATGAGGACTGGTGAGTTCTGAGGAGCTGTGTGGGGTGTCACAGTTACATCTAATTAGGAGCAGAGAGTGAGGTCTGGGGCTTGAAGCTGCCCTTCAGTGGCACTGTTGTGGCTGTACAGGGCTGTTGTGTGGGTTTTGGGGTCTTTTTTGGTAGAACTTCATAGCTTTTTTTGAGCTTAATGAGAGTGGGTTTTAAGCCAGTGACTGGCACACTGCTTTTCCTGGCTTTGGGATCTACCTGGTTATTGTTGTACCAGCCTAAGGCCAGGGCTTGGAGCACCCTGGGACAATGGAAGGTGTCCCTGCCATGGCAGGGAATGAGATGAGCTGTAAGGTCCTTCCAACTCAAAGCAGCCTGGGATTCAAAGAGGACCAGATGAGAACCTGATGTTGAGAGGCTTCACTTGTGCAGTGGCTTTTATGGGTCACTACAGGCAGGCCCCAGGCCCCCTCATCAGATCAGGCTGGTTTGTAGATGAAATACATACAGTGAGAGATGTGGGTAGTGAAACACATCTTTCAACAGACACAGAGTTAGTGAAGTGCACTGCTTTATCCCCTCTGCCCTGTTTCAGCATTGTGTAAATTGATTTTATGACACAGCTGTTTCCTGACACAGCTGCAGTGGCCAGTGCAAGGACAGGAGCTGTTGCAGGTCAAATTCCAGTATGGAGAGTGTTTCCATGTCCTGTCTGGTCTCACATGGGGAAATTGTAACATAACTCTCTATGTTTGGAGGAAATGCTTCTAATTTAAGGCTTTGCTACTTGTTAATTTTCACTGACTTTAGGTATTGCCCCGAATGTCGAAATGATGCAAGTGAGGTGGTTTTAGCAGGAGAGAAATTAAAAGAAAGTAAAAAGAAACAAAAGATGGCATCTGCTAATTCCTCCTCCCGAAGAGACTGGGGCAAGGTCAGTCCAAAGCTGTTTTACTTGGAATTGTGTTTGTTCCTTCGGGCTCTTGGCTGACCCTGCTCTCTGCCCAGGGCATGGCGTGTGTTGGGCGCACCAAGGAATGCACCATTGTCCCCTCCAACCACTATGGACCAATTCCTGGCATTCCCGTTGGCACCATGTGGAAATTCAGAGTTCAGGTATGAAGCTGAATCCTGGCCTGACCTACTGTGGGGGAAAATGGGAACGATCCAGCTCCTGCATGAAACCTGAAACAGTTAATCTGGAGAAGTGGGTGTCACTGGATATGGAAGTGCAGAAGGAAAAGAATTCTGGCTTTGTCTGGATCAAGTGTTCCATAACTAATGCTGCATTGTATGGGCCTATCAAGTGCTGGTTTATTTTGCTTTAGTGCTCTTTTTGGTGACTCAAAAACCCCAAAGCAAACAGATTTGTTCCCAGTAGTTGGTCCTGGAGGTGTGTAGTGTGCCCTGGTAAGGGCGTCTCAAATATCCACATATGTGAAACAGAAGATTTCTCATCCTGTTAGAAGGTTGGGGGAGAAAAAAGCACTGGCCTATCCAGATCTTGTTTTCAAGTGTTGAGGGAAGGTTGCTGTTACAACTCTTTCAAAACTTGATAAAAATGTTTAATATTCGTATTATTCTTAAACACCCAGAGCCTTTTAATAAGCAATCTCAGTAAGAAATAGCCAAAGTTTTAGATTTGCATCACAAACCTTACCCATGCATTCAATTTACTGATACAGTCAGGGCCTTTCTGTTTTTTAGAAGCATTTTTATTTTTCTTTCTTCTGCCTGTAGCTTTTGGAGGATGATGATGATGAGAGCAGTTCCCTGCTGTGGTACATGCAAAGCAAATGTGAAATAGCACAGTCAGTTGAGCTCCAAGGCCAGAGCTGTCTGGGGCCTGCTGAGAGCAGGTGCCTTCCAACCCTGTTTTTGTTGGCAGGTGAGCGAGTCCGGGGTGCACAGGCCCCACGTGGCAGGGATTCATGGCAGGAGCAACGATGGGGCCTATTCCTTGGTGCTGGCAGGAGGATATGAAGATGACATCGTGAGTGGATTCTGATTATTTGTGCTCAGAACCAAATGAACTTGTTCAAACAAAGGCTTGGCCTTTATTGCTTTTTTTCCACACCAAACTCCTGCCCTTCTGCACTTATTTTCTTCAGAAGCAAATGAGGCAAGGAAAAATTACAGTAATCTCTGCCAGCCTGGGCCACAGGATCATCCAAACCCAGTTTAATGTCTCCGTGTCAGCTTTTGATCCCAGAATTCTGACTTTTCAAGGTCCCCATTGCACCCACAGTCTGAGCAGTCTCCTGGGCTGTGCTGGCTGCTGTTCACTTCCAGCAGATGCTGTGTGAGCCCTGGGCTGCTCAGGGGTCCTTGCCCTGCTCAGGGGTGTGACAAGACAACGTTGTCACCGTGGCTCTGCTCTCCTGGCAGCCTGAGGGAGAGCCAGAGACTGGCCCAGTCTGGGAGCTTAAACACGGGAAGCAGCTTTCCTTTCTTGGGAATGCCCTGCTAAACCTACCTGAAAAGACTTTTCTGCTTTTATTGAATTCTTCATATGACGGTGTCCAAACCATCCATGTTCTTTTCAGGATCATGGGAATTCCTTCACGTACACAGGGAGTGGAGGGCGAGACCTCTCTGGGAACAAGCGCACGGCAGAGCAGTCCTGTGACCAGAAACTCACCAACATGAACAGGTGGGCAATGTTTGTGCTCTCTGCTGCCCTCAGACCTGGCAGTCTGTTCCCACGAGGGATTGCTTGACCTGTTTGCATCCAAGGAAGTGGAAGAAGGGTCAGAATTGGGTCTGGGCTGTGGTTTAGGCTGCAGCTCAGTTGCACAATGGAGCACTCCTTTCAGTGCCCTGTAAGGGACAGGACTGTGAGTGGTGGTAGTGTCACAGCCAGGACTGGCTGAAACTTCAGGAGCAGAGCAGTAAATTGGTGTAGGACTTCTGCTCTCTCCTGAGACACCTCGAGAGACCAGACCATTTGTAATTCTGAGCTGCTGCTCTTACAGATAAGCCTGGACTTGAGTGGGGAAGTGACCTGGGCTGGCGCATGGGTGGTGCCTTGAGCGATGAGCTGTTTAAAATGTACCCCCTGAGGAGGTTCAGTGAGTGCAGAGGTGTCAGTGCCACACGGGCTGGTGTTCAGGCAGGCACACTGAACTCTGGAGTCTCTTGCAGGGCCCTGGCTCTGAACTGCAGTGCCCCCATCAACGACAAGCACGGGGCGGAGGCCAAGGACTGGCGGGCGGGGAAGCCCGTGCGGGTGGTCAGGAACGTCAAGGGAGGCAAGCACAGCAAGTACGCTCCCCTGGAGGGCAACAGATACGACGGCATCTACAAGGTAGGGAGGGCTGGGCACTGCTGCCTGAGCTAGCAGAGCACCATGTGGTTGTGGCCAGGGGGGTTTCACTGTGTGATGGACTTGCTCTGGCTTTTTCAGGTTGTGAAATACTGGCCCGAGACAGGGAAATCTGGATTTCTAGTGTGGCGTTACCTGCTTAGGAGGGACGATGAGGAACCTGCTCCTTGGACCAAAGAGGGAAAGGACAGGATGAAAAAGCTTGGCCTGACAATGCAGGTACTGTCTCAGGGCATCACCTGGATCACAGGGAGTTTTCTGTTATGTGTTCTTATTGAGGATGATCCTTAGTAAAACCTGAGACTGAGGGGGACACAAATGCTTCCAGTCTGCTGGGTTGTTTGGTTTTGTACAGCAGGAGACTAAAAGGACAAAACTCACTGGTTTTGTGTGTGGAATTTCTATAGGCTGCATAAATGCCTAGCTAGAGCAGGGATCCCTTGCTTAAAATAGATGAAAACTGCCCCTGGAGCAGTTCTCCAGAGGTCAGTCTTGGGCCTGTCCTGGTCTGCAAGTCTGAGCTGATGTGTTTGCATTGGATGCTCTTTGTTTTGTTTCCCTGCAGTATCCTGAAGGATATTTGGAAGCTGTTGCAAACAAAGATAAGGAAAAAGAAAATAACGAAGATGATGAGTTTGATACCCCAGGGAAAGGGAAGAGGAAAAGGAAATCAGCAGGTTTGTGGAGTAGGCAAGTGGATATAGAAAGCCTTGGAGGTTTTTGTGCATTTTACTTGGTTACTCTTTTCTGGTCTTTTCTGGGTTGGCTGTTTAAAAAAACAATCTTTGTGTTTTCTCCCAGGTGGGGAGGAAAAACTCGTCACCTCTCCAGCAGGGACTCCAAAGAAGACTAAAGTTGAGCCATACAAGCTGACATCCCAGCAGAAATCTCTCATAAAAAGTGATGAAGCCAACGAAAAACTGTGGAATGAAGTCCTAGAGGCTCTCAAAGACGGACCGGTATGCTGGGCTTTTTTCCCCAGCTGTAGTTGTGCTGTCCCTGACACAAACCCTTGGCTGAGTTACAGAACAGCCTCAGACATAAAATGATTTCATTTCATTTCAGTGTAAATATCCCCAGCAGCTTTAATGGGACTGGCTGTGCTTATTAGGATTTGTTGAAAAACTTTCTATGATCAAAGTAATGCCTTGCATTTACAGTGAGGTTTGGGTTAGTTTGTGTGTCTTTCAGGGGTGGTAGCACTGGGTTCATTCAAATGTTCTCTTTGCAGAAATTTCTGAATAAAGTGGAGGAGGCCTTTCTGTGTATTTGCTGTCAGGAGGTCGTGTTCCGGCCGGTCACCACCGTGTGCCAGCACAACGTCTGCAAGGTGGGCTGGGCTGGGCTCTGCTGGGCTGGGCCTGGGGCTGGGCTGGGCCTGGGGCTGGGCTGGGCTCTGCTGGGCTGGGCCTGGGGATTGGTTTGTTTGGAATTTTTGCCAGGAATTAGTCCTTTAGCATGAGTCAGATCTGGAGAGACTTAGGAGAAGGCCTGGAGGGACAGGACACAGGGAATGGCTTCTCTCTGCCACAGGGCAGGGTTGGATGGGAGATTGGGATGGAATTGTTCCCTGAGAGGGTGGGAAGGCACTACAATGGAATTCCCAGGGAAGCTGTGGCTGCTCCATCCCTGGCAGTGCCCAGGCCAGGCTGGCCAGGGCTGGGACAGAATTCACA
>VZRX01014949.1:18219-59040 GCA_013398075.1 Notiomystis cincta
TTTTTTTGTTTGTGTTGCCCCCCCCCTCTTTTTTTTTTTTTTTTTTTTTAATAGAAACTAAGATTTTTATTTGCAAAGACTTCCCTGGCTCCAGGCAACAAGCCCCTCCCTGGAGAAGGAGACAGCACAGGAATGGTACTAACACCACACACCTGCCTGGCTGTCCCTCTCCACTGCAGGCATCTCCCAGAGGGCCCCCATTCCTTTAAACCCCTTTTCCAGGCATCCCAACCAGGAAAAGAGAGGATGGACCTAGGCTCCAGTTTAGTCAAGACAGGAGCACACTGTTCTCTTCCATTTTCTGTCTTTTCCTTCTCATTCATGTGCACCTTGGGGGACAAATAATTCAATCTGCTGGTGGATTGGCAAAGATTTTAATGAAAACACAATTTATTTGTGGTTGTCTGATTCATCACCAGAGACAAGGCAAGGGACTGAGTAACAACAGGTCTGGAAGCGCCGAGCAGAGCGTGCCACCAGCATGGGAGTGTTCAAAAAATGTATGATTCCAGTTTCTTCTTTAATTAGGATTTATTTTAAGTGGGTTTGCATCAACTAATGAAACAATTGGCATTGATGAACTGCTGCTGGGCAGGCTCGAGTAGATTTTCATCTCTAACCAGCAGCTCAGGCTTGTGTGAGGGGAGGCTGGGGGAAGTCTGTTAGAGACAGACATCAATTTCAAATTCCTCACTGAAGGAGTATTGATGCAGAGGGAAACCATTAGAGAATTGTCATTGTGCAACTGACCCAAAGCCAGGGCTCACCTCAAAACCAAAATGCTGCTGTGGGCAGCTGTGTCACCTGCTGGAAGGGGAGTGGTTCTTATCAGAGCCTCCTGCCCCAAGGGAATGATGTGTGTGGCGAAGGGTTCTGGAGGCTGATGGCAAACAGATGTGCCCCCCCAGGCTCCCCACAGCTGCTTTTGCAGGCAATCCAGGGAAATGGTACCTCATGGATTACTGAACATGCCCTTCTGCTCAGGGGGAAACTGAGGCACAGAAAAGCCATGCAAATTCCTCGAGCTTACCCTGTCTATGGGACACCACAGGAATAAACTTGGTTTTCTCGAGGATCACTCCTGCAGTCCAACACCTGTGTTATCCTTCACCCTTCCAGAGCCTTGGATCCTCAATCCAGGTTCATTCAGAGCAGCTGGATACTCCTGGGCTTTGGGAAAGGCCCTGGCTGGGGTTTATTTGCCAGACCTGCCCTGGGTAGGTGCTGGCAGGGAGTGACCAGGGTGGGAAATCACTGCTGGTCACTCAGGTGCTGTTTCCCATCACATTTCACTGAAGCTTCGGATGAAACTGTCCATCAGACCTCTGCAGTCAGTTCTCCCAGGGCATGAGGGCTCCCCTGGGCTGGCCCATGGCCTCCTGAGAGGATGTTGATTCCAGACCTGGCTCTTGGAGGCAGCTTACCAGTGGTGGGTGCCAAAACCACACCTGGCCTGCAGGATGGATGCAGGGGAGGGCAGTGCCCAGCTTTCCTGGGATTTCCATGGAGCATCTGTGCTGGAGGAAAAGCACAGGAGAGTCCCCAGACAGTTCTGAAGCACTTCTCAAAGAGGAACCTGTGAGACAGCATGGGCACTGGGCTGGACATGGAGGGAGAACAGAGGAAGTTATTGTAAGGAAAGATAATTCTCTTTTTATGGCTTTTATAAGGAAACTGCAATCATTACATGGACAATAAAAATCCAAGGACTGTTAATCACTCTGGTGCTGTTCCCCATCTCCTTTCACCTCAGGCTCCAGGTGATGGAGGCCTGGGCTCTGTCCCAGGGCAGACCTGGGACTGTTACACAGCAGCTCCTGCTGCAGATCCCGACAGAATCAGGGCAGGAAGGGAAATCATCCAAAGGATGTTTGACACAGTAGAATTTGTTTTTACCTCTTTCCTTTAGAAAGCAAAGCAAAACAAGTTAGGAAATTACATGCATGCTTTTGGAATGAGACAGTAGCTCAGGGTCATCTGTGTTTATCTCCAACATTTTATCTTATTTCCATGGGCACTTTCTCAAAACAAGGCTTTTGGGTTCTTCCTTTTCCAGCCCAGCACTGAAAGGTAAGTTTAGGTCTGACCTGTCACAAACAACCCGAAATCGCACTGCAAACACATTCCTGCCACTGTCACTCCCCTCCCCTGTCCACTTGCACCGTGACTTTTCTTTCACTGTGTGCTCTCCTAGAAATAACAAGGATGCAAACACAGCCTGCATTACTCAGGACCACTCTGATGACCCCCACATTTAGGTGACACTATCTCTTCTTGTGATCAAATCAAGCATTGACATGGGAACAGCAGCAATGCTGGGGTCCCAAAGCAATGCTGGGGATCAAGGCTGGCATCCTTCTCCCTGCATCCCAAACTGTGGTGGAGATCAAGGCTGGCATCATCCTCCCTGCATCAGCCTCAGATTCTGATGGAGGTGCTTCCCTAAGCCACCACATTGGGAGTCACCAGCCCACTCCTGCTCCAAATCAAGCAGCACATCCTGGGTGGGTTCTGTAGGATCAGAGCTCTGGAAAGGTTCATTTTCCAGCTGAGGCAGTGTTTGGCCTGGCAGCAGCAGGAGGTGTCTCCTGCCTCCCTCCTGGAGAAGGCAGCTTGGAGGGGAAAAGAATTGGGAGCTATTTAATTTGAATTTTTTTCAGCAGAAAGAGGGAAAATTTCTGTTGTGTGTGGATTTTTTTTTTCTCTGCTTTATTATTTTTCTGGACTGAAATGGATTTTTTGGTTATATTGAATATATTTAATATTCAAATGCTGTGAATTTGCAGGATGGAGCAGACAGAGACTGCCTCTTGCGATAAGAGACATTATTACTGTTGTGAAGAATTCCTTTAAGATTCCATCTTAATCGTTCTGCTATTGAAATGGAAGAATAAAGTAATAAAATAAGATGTTTTGAAAAGACTTGATTAAAAAAGTAATTATCCTGCCAGCCAGTGGATTCCCACGTCCTGCCAGGTCCCTCCAGCTAGGGCCCTCTCCTCACTGAGCCCCTCTGCAGAATCCCGTGGGGATGGAACAACTTTGTGTCTGGGCATCTCCAGGGCACAGCTGCTCCTCCTCCTCCTCCCCCTGGACATGCTTTGGGGTTGGTTTGGTCCTGTGCCACATGGGGTGGGATTTGCTGGTGGTGCCATGCAGGGGACAGAGCTGGACACGATGAACCTCATGAGTCCCTTCCAGGAGGTTCCTTGGAGCTCTCATTCCTCTCTCCCCAGCTGGGCTCTCCCAGCCCAGGCAGTGAACAAGCAGCCCCACACATGCCATCCTCCCCTGGCAGCTCAGTGTAGGTCTGGATGCCCACGGTGACCCTGCATGGGGCTGGCTGGGCAGGGTGCCCCAGGTGCCCCCAGACCCTCCTGGGGGCAGGGAAAGGCAGGAGGGAAAGGCACAGCTTCCTCTGGGCAGCCTCATTTCCTGCTTTGTGGCTTCACCAGCCTGTGGGAGTGAGCACAGGAACCCTCTGAGCCCTGGGGCACTCAGGCAGCACCCCCAACCTGCTCTCTGGAAGGGTCCCATGCCATCGTGCCCCATTTCTGGGTGACAGCCTGGGGCTGGGGTCCCCTGTGCCCCAACCCGGGGTCCCCACAGCCTGCACACCTCTGACCAGTGCAGACTGGACACAGGACAATGCCCCACACCTGGGACACCCTCCTGCTCCACAGGTGGGGGCAAGGTCTGCCCAGCACTGCCCCCAGCTGCAACTGGCTGTGCTGGAGGGACAGGATTTCCCCGGGAGGAGGAGAGGAGGGCTGGCTGCACTCAGAGCTGCGCTGGGCCTCCCAGACCCTCCCAGCTGTAATTGTGCAGCTCGTTCATTCTGCATTTCTAATGGGGAAACACAGATGGTGACAGCTGAGTGTAAAATGCAGCTATTAAAATCTGCTGCTGATTGTTCCTCATAATGGGATTGGGGTTTTTTGAAATACGCTGCAGAGAATTCACATCCTCATCAGGAGTGGAACAGGTTACAGGAGACTCATGCCCATGTCTGTCTCTTGCCCATTGCCAGGCTTTTTTTGCCCATTGTTTATTATTTTCATAGCAGAATAACTGGAGATCCTTTCCTGCTGGGGCTGAATGGGAGTTAGTTATGTCCTGGCTGAATAAACTCTGCAGCTGGACATGTGAGGCCTCCTAGGGAGGGTGCCTGTCCCAGGAGAAGGGGGACCTGCACTCCAAAGCTGCCCTTTAAACAGCTGGAGGCTCTGGTGACAAGGTGGCAGGGGTGGGACCTTCTGAAGGACATCCTGAATGCAAGGATGTTTAGTCTGAAGGATGATCTTGAGAAGAGAAGCTCTGCCCGGCCCTGTGCACAAGATTCTTTTTCATGTGTGAAGCTCCTTCAGCTGCAAGGGCTTGATCTTAATCACTTCAGGACAGAAGTAGGAATATATTTGGTCGCAGAGAGATTTTTGGGAGCCAGGAGTGTCCATGAGACCAGCCCCACATAGCCAGGCTCCTTCTGCTGTAGAGGAAAACCCCTTTGTGCCTATATTCACCACTTTCTGCCTGAGGAGCTTTGGTGGAGAGGAGGGACACAGGGACTGTGGCTCCTGCTGAGCATGGCAGGATGCTGCAGGCATGGAGGCAATGAGGTGCCATCTATCCCAGGCCTGGGAAGCCAGCTCAGAGATTTATTATCCATCTTTACCCCCTCCCTCACCCATCACCTGCAGGGCAGGGCACCCCTGAGAGCAGCACAGCCACGGAGGGAGCAGCACAGCCATGGAAGGACCAGCACAGCCACGGAGGGACCAGCACAGCCATGGGGGGGACCAGCACAGCCACGGAGGGACCAGCGGAAAAGCTCCTGGAATGACACAAAATTCGATGCTGAGCGCAGACATCCCCACTGGTGCCCAGAGCTGGGACATGCTGGGGTCCCTGCTGGGTGATTCCACATCCACATTCCACAGCCCTGCAGCCACTTCCCGGGGGTTTGCCAGCCCTGCTCCTCTCCCTGCCCTGGGCCTGCCTCTGCTCTGCCCCTTGCCGTGCAAAGCCATCATTTTGCTGGAGAAGATTTCCGAGCAAGATTCCCCCCAAGCTGGAGCCTGAGTGGAGCTCCCAGCGCTCTGGCAGTGACCTTATAATTAAGTGGTGTAGAGGACACTGCTCCCAGCCGGTTCCCTGGGTGCTTATATTTCAGTTTGGGCTACATCCAGCCCTGGTAAATCCATTAATTACACTCCATACAGTGACATTTACTGACGAATGAAAGATTTCATTAAGTCTGCCTGCTTCCTCAAGCACAGTAAGACCTCAGACAAGCTCTCTCAAGCCCTGGCCAAATGCTGGATGGGTGCTGGAGTTCCCTGTTACACATACACCCCTCACCTGTGGGGAGGATTCAGCCAGAGATCTCTGCTGTGCTGCTTGGATCCAGGGGCTGCAGGAGGCAAGGCTGGGTTCACCCCCCCCAGAATGGCTCTTGTGGTGTGCAGGGACACGGGAGTTGTCTCACTTCCAGGGAGAGAGAGGAGCTGCATTAAACTTTCATGGGAACCAGTCAGTGGCAAAGGCAGAACATGAGCTCTTCCCTGGGCAGCAGCCTGGAAGCAGCTCCAGGCCCAGCCTGCAGCACAGGGACCAGGAGGCAATGCCAGGAAGGGCAGGATCCCCCAGAGGCTCTGCTCCGTGCTCCAAGGGCTGTCCCTGTGGCCATGGCACCTGCAGGTGTGCTCTCTGGGATCTCCTTTGTCCCACCAGCGTGTGGTTCTGACCAGGATGTACTGAGAGATGACAAAGCTTGTGAGGAGGGAGCCTGAGCTCTGGGGCAGGTTTGGGAGTAGAGCTCCTGAGCTCTGTAGAAGTTCACTGTGACCTCCACAGTCAGAGAGAGCTTGAGCCCATGTAGAAGCCCTTTTCCAGGATGAGATCCTCCTGTAAATCCTGTCAGTCTTCCCCTTGCCTCACCCCAGAGCCTGTGCTGCCCTCAGCTCTATTCAGCCAGTTCTGGTGGGAGAGGAGAGGGGTGGGATGGAGAGAACAAATTCCTGTGAGTGTTGTGTTGGAGCAGCCCATGTTTGGAGCAGCTTCCACAGCAGCTTGGAACAGCCAGCTACCTGCAGATCAGAGCAGGTTTCCACCTTTAGGAACTGTCCATCAGGAATTCTGCCTCTGCTCACATCCCTACCACACTCACCTCAACCCTGAACCCTGGCAACCCCTCCAAGAAGAACTCATCCCACATCTTTTTGGGTTCACCTCTAGTCCTTCCCAGGAGGGCTGCAGGGGCTGTGGACCAGCTCCCTGACAAGATGTGAGGATGTGCTGCTCACCTGCATCCTGTAAATGTCCATCAGTGGGAGCTACCACAAGCCCTCACTGGGACATGCAGGGACTGCTCCCTGCAAACAGAAGCCCTGAGACTCATCCCTTGATGGCTGCTGGACCCAGTATTATTTCTGGCAGATCACTGGTGCCTAAATGACAGCTACATTAGCTGAGTCAATGCTGAGGATGTAAATGTGCAGCTGGCAGAGCTGGTGTTTAAGCAATAAGACATGACAGCAGTTGGGGTTTGAAGTGATTAGTGCCTGTGCCGGCTGTGCAGAGAGGCAGGAGGCTGAAGGTCAAGAGGCTGGAAGGGCTGGCAGAGCACAGGGATCCCCGTGGTGGGCACTCTCTGAGCACACTCACTCCCAGGGGACCTTGCCCATGGCAGCAGACACTGAGCTGCTGTGGTGTCAGTGGCTCTGTGAGGGCTTGGCTGGGCTGTACAGGTGTCTGTGGCACTGCTGTCCCCTTGCTGTCCCCGTGCAGGTGTCCATGGGTGCCCTGTGCTGGGCCCCCTCCATCCCAGCTGCTCCAGCAGGACAGCTGGAGGCAGGTATAAATGTGCTCCCTGTGCTGGGGAGCACAGAACCATGGAGTCAGAGGGTATCCTGAGCTGGGAGGGACCCACAGGATCATCCATCCAACCCCTGGCCCTGCCCAGACCCCCAAAAATCCCACCCTGTCCATCCCTGGCAGCGCTGCCCAAACCCCCCTGGAGCTCTGGCAGCCTCAGGGCCGTGCCCATTCCCTGGGGAGCCTGGGCAGTGCCAGCATCCTCTGGGGAAGAACCTTTTCCTAATGCCAGTATTCCTAACACATCCTAATTGTTGTCCTCTTCTTGTCTCATGGTCAGAAATCGCTGCTTAAATTCTGACTCTTCAGGTTGAACATCCATTGGGAGGGCAGGGAGCTTCCTCATCAACTGACCTGCTCCAGGAGGGAGCTGGGAGCTCAGGATCAGGGAGCATCCTGCTCCTGCTGCAGGATTTGGCAGACAGGACATCTCACCCCTGGCTGTAGCCCCTGCAAGGCCACATTGCTCTATCCCCTTCATTCACTCAGCACAGGAGAGTTTTCACACCCACTTGACTTTCTTTTTGTCCTGTTTGTGCCAGCCTGAAGGTGGCCCTGGACATGGGCTGAGGGGCAGAGCTTGCCTGGGGCCAGGGCAGGGTAAAGGCAGCTGTGGAACAGCCAGGTCACCGCAGAACCTGAGCTCCACGGGCTGCAGAGCAGGGGGCTGCAGGCTGTTCTGCTGCTGCTGGGTCTTTCTCACCGAGCTCCTTTAATGAAGGCAGAGCTGCAGGAGAGTGATTTTAACCCTTCCTTTCAAGAGACTTGAAGTTAATGTGAGGCCAGAGGGCACGTAGGTGTTCCCCAGGAGCAGGGACTACTCAATTTACCAGAGTTCAATGTGCCTGGTGACCTCCTCCTCCTCCTCTCCTGCACTTGTTTTCTCCTGCCACTAGAGAGGCTTAATGGAGTGGCTCAGGGGAGCAGCAGCTCCTGCCTGAGACCTGCAGGGATGTCACACAGCAGGCCTGGCTAGGATGGGGAAAGATGTAAGACCTGGAGAAGAAGGAAATCAATGGCAGGAGAGGATTTCAGGTAGCTGAGTTCCCCTCCAAGGTCTTCTTACATCAAAAATGCTCCACAGCAGAGAATCCTCTAAGACAAGGAGGCCTGAGTGGTGGTGCTGGGAAATGCAATAATTCATGGAATCCCAGAATGGTTTGGCTTGGAAAGGACCTTAAAAATCATCTCATTTCAGCTCCCTGCCGTGGGCAGGGACACCTTCCACAAGATCAGGTTGCTCAGAGCCCCATCCAACCTGGCCTGGAACACTTCCTGGGATGGATTAGAACATACAGAGCTGCTTTGTGGTAGCAGGCTCTGAGCATTTATCTGCTGGTACAAAGGGGACAGGACAAATCCAGATAATTACTGGCAGCTGCTGTGGTCCATGCTGGTACCAGTTGTGCAGGCAGGAGCACAAAGGCTGCTCTGGGAGGTTCTACACAGGCTGCTTGGCAGGGGCTGATTGCCAGGACTGCTGCAGGGTGATCCCAAAGCTGATGGGCAGGCAGGAATCAGGAGTGCTGGTGTGATGCTGAGATGAAGGTGCACAGAGGAGAGGTGGGGCAGAGGCAGCAGGTGAGGATCCAGGACAGGAGGGATGCTCTGCACCTTACCCTTGGCAGAGCCACACAAGGGTTGTCATGATCCAAAGGGATCCTAGGGGAATATTTACCCTGGGGATTGGGATGGGTGGAGGAAGAGTGCCTGCTTTGGGTGGCCTGTTTGGCTGGGTGGACGTAGCTCAAAGCAGCTCTGAAAGGACCAGCTGGACATGGACACAAGAGTTACCATGAACAAAGGAGGTGAAGGAGGCACCTGCTTGGCATCACCACTGATCCCAGCTCCATGGGTATCCAGGAGCCCTGGTGAGGGAGGATAATCCCTAAGTGCAGTGTGGCTGCTTTGCTGGCAGGGTGGGAACACAGCAGGGTGGTGGGAGGGTGGCAGGACACGTGGCAATGGGGAGAGGAGCACCTTGAGAGCACTGGGTGGGAAGAGGAGCCCTGTGGGTAGAAAATAACAAAATAATAACAAAAATATGCTGCAGGATGGTCCTACCCTGAGAGCAGTGGTGGGGAAAGATTAAATAGGATGAGCAAAGCCACAAATTTAGGTGGGAAATGTCAGCTCCCCTTGCACAGGCCGGGTCAGAGATTGCCCTGCAGAGATTGTACTTTTGGACATGACCACACCTGTGTCCCAGAGGGATCAGCCTTGCAGCCTGTGAGGGTAGTGTTGCTCTGGTTTTTGATGCAGAAGGTGCTGGTGAGGCATCCCCCATCCCTGGCCAGGCTTGGCAGTGAGGGCAGCAAGGAGAACCAGCCTGTCACCTGTGTGCTCCTCCTCAAAAAGGGAACTGCCTGGAAATGAGGGGAAAGGACCCTAGAGCTGTGCAGAGAGCAAGAAGCTGCAGAGCAGCTCAAGAGAAATTCAGTAAAGCAGGTGGGGGAGTGGTTTAAAACTGAGTCCCAGCAGGCTGCTGGAGCTGGCTGTCCCAAGGAGGTGATGCCAGCAGGATCAGGAGGGGCTGGCACAAATTCATAGGGAGTAAGTGACTGAGTGGATGGACAGGACAGGGTGACATCTCCTGGAAATGTTCAAATCCAGGCTGGGTGGAGCTTGGAGTGACCTGGTCTAGTGGAAGGTGTCCCTACCTGTGGCAGAGGGTAGGGCTACATAACCTTCAAATTGCTTTCCAACCCAAATCATTCTGTGATTCCATAATTCTATGATTTTATGTTCCCTAATGCAGCAGCTGAGGGCCCCCCATCAGGGCAAGCCTGCTCCTAAGGCAATTTTGGTGGCCCCTCACACTCTTTATTTCCCTTCTACACAGCTCTTTTCTTTGCAGGAAATGTTTGTGATCTTAACCAGAGGTGGCTTTTTAAAACATGTGCTCAGAACCAATATTTTTTCATCGCTGATTTTCTCCCTGCAAATAAAAGTACCTTCAGCAGAAGCAAATAATCCTGAGCAGATTTGTCAGATCCTTCATATAAAAAAAATATATAAAGAGTTACAAGGTTTGTAGTGATCAGAGCCAAACCATGTGCAAACTTTGGATGGGGAGGGAGGCACAAAGTGCAAGAATCCACAGCCTGATTGATCTCTGCTCTCAAAACCCAACCCAGCAAAGGAAAAGCAAACCCCTGCCCTCCCCTGGACACTCTCAGCACCGCCTGAGGAGCCTCATTAAAGTCCCAGGCTCCAAGGTGCTCGTGGAGGCTGCACTGCTCCCTCTGACACACAGTTCCCTGTGCCAGTGGTCGTGCTGATGGGTCTGACTGTGGATGTAAACCAGGAAAAATCCCCTCACCCATTCATCCAACGAGGAAAATTAATTTGCTTTGTGTCCAACTCCTGCCTTGGCCTGGCACCTTGTCCCTCCCTGCTGCTGTCCCTCCTCTTCCTCCTCACTGTGTGACAGTGACAACACAGCTCCAGCCCTCAGTCCAGCCTTTATCTCTGAGCTTCTCTGGCTCTGACAGTAAAAAATGGTCTTTTATGTGCTGCAGAAGTCCGTAACGTTCCAGCATTGATAGGGATAGAGTGCAAAAGAAATAAAATCAATAAAATATTCAAAGCTTTCACATTATAAGCTCCAGGAAAACTTTTTACCAAATGTTTACTGTATAATAAATTCTATTAAAAAGCCCAAGCTTGTATGCTGAAGAGGGGTGGAACGTTGTCCCTTTAATTGCAATGGCATAAATATTTGATATTCAGTAAATTAGATCTGTAGCTCTGAAAACATTCTTGCAAATGGATTTTTACCTGTAGCACAGTGCCATTAGCAGGAGAAAGTCAACACAGCCCCAGGGCCTGTAATTAACTCAACCCAAGCAGAACTAAACATTTTTGACAGTTTTCCTGGTCTGGAATTAACTGTCATAGCAGAGAATGAAAGGAAGTGCATTGTCACATTATGTTTACGTAAAGTCTGTAAAATGCTGTGTTTTGTATTTTTGTTTTGTTAAGTCTGAGTTTCATGCCCCATTATTTTTTTCATCATTAGAGACAAGCTTAAAAACAACTAATGATGGATTTTATATCCTCAGAGTAGTCTGAAAAAAAAAGGGGGAAGACATTAGTTGGGTAATTCAATTGTTTTTTCTCTGTAATGAAGCATGGTACACTGTGTTCTGGTATAAATCATAATGCTGTGACATTTGAAGACATTAGAAACTCTGGTTTTCCTATCTGATTCAAGGTTCTCAGATAATAAGCAGTTGTCTAGCCCATGTCTGTATCTTTTCTTGGAGCAGGGGGCAGGCATATGTATGTTTTTTCCTTCTTTTCTTTCCTCTTTTTTTTTTATTTTTTATTTTTTATTTTGTAATTACAAAAATGACTGTCACTCCCCTGAAATGCAAACCCTTGAGGGCAAATCTACTTAATGCTTCCCTGAAAGCTACTTATTGTCCAGTAGCTCAGAGAAAATCTGTACAGCAGTAATTGAAGGGATGTGTTGAGCTCCCTGACATTTTGTCCCAGAAATTATCTTACCTGAAAAAGAAAGGAGAATTTAGCAGGAGAGCTCCTGTGCAATTTGGGAATGGAAAGATGCTCATAAACAAGCTGATTAAAATAGATGGGGTTTGCTACATTTATAGGAATAACTCGGGCTAATAGCTTACATTAAAAGGGGAAAACCTAAAACCTGTTTGGATGGCAAATGTGTGTATGCTGCAAGTAGGGATTGTCCTATAATCTTGTCTCTTTCCTGACATATTGAGAAGACAAGCAAATAAGGAAACAAAAATGTCAAGATTTATTTTTTTTCTTCCTAAAGATTGCCAGATAGGGAGGAGAAAAAAAAAATCAAGGCAAAATTAACAGCGCTCTCAGCTCCTGCCTGTGCTGCTCTGCCTTGCTGCTCACCTCAAGGAAAAGCTTTTATTTTGAATTTCTGAATATCTCAGGGAGAGGAGAGAAATCCCTCTTTTCCCGAGATACATCATGCAAGAAATGACCTCAGCTCGATGCAATTTTTATTTTGCATTCCATTTCAGCATAGAAGTCCCTCCCGTTCCTGCACCGGGGCCATGCAGGGAGGGTTTCAGTGGTTCCTCATCAACCTGCAGCTGTCTGCTCACTTCAGTTTCCTATTGTGGCATTTGCCACCTCTTCATCCGTATCCAGAACCACTTCAGCCCTGAGCACACAACATCTTCATTCACAGAGAGGGAGAAAAAAGCGAGAAAGGCAGGAAAGCAGCCTCGGGAAGAGTGGAATGTGTGAAAAACCCCTTATCCAGCAGCTTTCTCATCACAACAGGAAGGGACCTTAACCCTGGGAGAATAAACAGGCGAGAGTAGAGGAGCTTTAACTGCTCCGGGCTTGGAGTCGCTCCACTCCGGTTGAGAATTGCAGCCACGAGGAATGTTTGTGGGATTCTTAGCTGCAGCTCCTCGGGGTTGGATGCTGCTGGTGTTGAGCCTGCGGCCGGCACTGGAGTGACTGGGGGAGCTGCGAGGGCAGCACCCGGGGAGGCTCCCGGGGAGCAGGGCTGGCTGCTGCTGCTGCCTCCCCTCTCACCGAATTAGGCAAATTACAGAGCGCTATGTCTCTGCTAAATTAATTAGCTCAGTTAGGCTGGGAGGATGCAGAGGCATGTGTATGCTTCTCCTCACTTTCCTTTTTTGATCCCTCACCTCTTCCTGCAGGCCCTGAGGTTTGTGGGCACCTCCCTGGGGATGGTTGAGGTTTGTGGGCATCCCCCACGGGACGGGACAGCTGGAGCCGCTGCCATCCTCGTTGGCACCCGGGGCTTCCCCCAGCCCAAGCGTGTCTGGGAGCACTGGGAATGCTCCAGCCTGAGCCTGGAGCTTCCTGACCTCTGAACACCTTCCTTCTCCCAGATTGGCCTCGGGCTGGGGCTGAGATTTTTGGCATCAGGGACCTGTACTCCCTGCCTGTGGAATCCTGTCCCTGGATGCAGCCACCTCGGCACCAAGCCTGGCACTCATGGGAGGCTCCACAGGCTGGAGGGAGCCACCAGGGCTGGAGGGAGCATGTCCCTGTGCCCTGGCATGGGGCACATCCTGCCCTCCTGCCCCTCACACTTCCCTGCCTCTGGCTTCCCTTTGGCTGTGGGTCCATCACAGGAAACTGGGATGTCAGAGCACAGCAGCTCTCCAGTGTGAAACACATCACTCTCTGTCACCTGCTGCTAACAGTGTCACTAGGTCAGGCAGCTGTAATTCCAGCCTTGGCAGGTGCTGGGATCTCCCCCCTGGGACCAGGCCATGCCTCTGCAGAGCCCTTTGCCTCCCAGCAGCAGCAGAAAAGTGGACATTCTACGAGTGAACAAGGAGCCTTGGGAATGCCATGGAGGCCCAGGAACCCACCACGGGTCATCACACCTCCCAACACCAGGAAGGTGTTCCCAACACCAGGAAGGTGTTCAGGACCTCCTCCTCAAGCCCCATCTTGGAGCAGCACCAGCATCTCCACTCCTCCACCCCACAGCCCTGGGAAGCTGCCACATCCAAAGCTCTTTACTCGTATTTGTATGTGATAAAAGATCCAGCACATGGAGAAGAAACCAAGTTCTGATTTATTAGTAGCAACTAAACAGTAAAAGACAGCACAGAGTCTATCAATACTGCTTAGCAGTAGAGCCTGATGTTATCTCCTGCATGGCAAAATAATCAGGAATGTCACTTTTCATAGGATTCATCAGAAACAATGAGACATTTCACAAACAATCCTCACCCAGCATTAACGATCAGATATAAAGAGACCTGAGTGCAATTACTAAAGAAAACAATTATGTGTCAGCAAATATATTCATCTTCATTTGATTTAAGCACCCACCTTCCATGGCTATAAAAGGGATTGGAATGTTAACTCAGCTTGTGGGGCAGCAAATTGAGCCAGCACAATGAGATTTCAGCGAGGTGGTGCAGAGGGAGGTGAGGAGTAGAGCACACACACGGCTGGGATGAAGCTCCAGGATGGACATTCCCATCCCATACCTGCATGGGAACTCTTCCAATCACCTGGTGGCTTCTCGCACACCAGGAACTGGCTGAGTTAAGGGCCTCTCTCTTTTCAGAGGTTTCGTTCTTCTACCTCCCCTAAATCACCACTTTCCTCTGAATGCAAATATGTTTTGCAAAAAACTAATTTAAATGGAAAATTTGGTTTAGATTAAAAATAATCTCCATTAAAATCTTTCTTTTAATGCAAAGGATAGTTATTATTTTTTTCTTTAAGCAAGAATAATTGTGTTTATTTGTATTTGAAGAAAGCATCCATTTCTGCAGCTCTTTGTCCTGGCCACAGCCTGGAGGCTGAGGTATATGGAATAACCAGGGGCTTTCAGGTCCCCTCTGTGCTCCTGGGCTCTGATCTTCAGCACATGAAGCCAGACTGAGAGAGCTGGGGCTGTTCAGCCTGTAGAAGAGAAGGCTCAGAGCCCCTTCCCGGGCCTAAAGGGGCTCCAAGAGCAGGAGAGGGACTGGGGACAAGGACTGGTGGTGATGGGCCCAGGAAAAACGTCTTTAAGCTGTAGGAGGGGAGATTTAGGTCAGATATATGGAAGAACTCCATCCCTGTGAGAGTGGGGAGGCCCTGGCACAGGGTGCCCAGAGCAGCTGTGGCTGCCCCTGGATCCCTGGAAGTGTCCAAGGCCAGGTTGGACAGGGCTTGGAGCAGCCTGGGACAATGGAAGATGTCTCTGCGCATGGCAGGGGGTGGAATGAGATGATCTTTAATGTCTCCTCCAACCCAAACCATTCTGTGCTTCTGTGTGAGTTTTAGGGTGTTCTCCAAATTTTGTGTTTCTGCTGCCTGGCTGTTATTTCTCATCTCAGCTGATTCCTCCAGCCCTGTTCACACCCCAGCCCTGTGTCTCTGCCCCTCCCTGACCTGCTGGGCAAACCTCCCTCTCCTGACCCACTTACCTGGGTGGGCAGAGGGCACTTCCCACCAGGCTCTTCCACTTGGGAAGAGCAGAGAAATGGTAGGAATTTGCCTACCTGTCTTAATGATGGGCTCATTTGTGATCAAGTCAAAGGGAAAAAGAAAGTTACCCCAGAAGGGGAGAAAAGGCTTTTTATTTAATTTATTTTTTTCCCTCTTTTTGGTGGGACTGCCACATTGAGTCAGTTTGGGGTTATTTTGCCAGTTCTGAACACTTACCCTCTCCTAACTATGAGCTCTACCCTACCCTGGCAGGATGCTGTTTGGTTTTTTTCCCCAAAACCCTGCTATCAATTGCATGTTCACACATTTTCCTGCTGCCTCTCTGCCTGTTCCCTGCCCCATCCCCCGACATGTACCAGCACAATATAACCTTTCTGAAAGCAGAGGGAAATCGAGAGAGGCTCGGAGAACACGTGAATCACAAGGAAGTGGTTTCCCTAGTGACAGTAACCACATGAAAGCTCTCACTGTTTACTCTCACGGGACCTTTTAGCACTCTGGATTGTGGGGAGAGTAAGAAATGGTAAAAAATGCTGTGGTTGGGAAAGGAGCAGGTGAACACTCAAATGCTAAATGGTGTTGGCAGCCTGTGAGAAGCCACCAGCAGCTCCTGGGGGGTTTCCTGAGGTTTGTTCACACCCCGTGGAATCACATAATGGCTCTCAGACTCCTTCTCCAGGTGCTGGAGACCTGGGGATGCCACAGTACAGCTTACTCAGAGCCTGCCAGCACCCCAGGCAGCCCTGTGTCACCTGCCCCCCTGTCCTGTCCCCCTGGCAGCACCCTGGAGGCGAGGGGAACAGGACACTGCTGCATTCCAGGATCTTCTCGCGCCCGGGAGTTTCAGTGTGCCTGGAAGGAGTACAAGAGTAGGCAGAGAGGCAGATGGAAAGGGCAGGCAGGCAATCATCAGTGTCTTTGGCTCACACTCAAGAGTTTTTTCGCCTCTCTCTCAAACATCTTCGAGTTTTTGAAGCATCTCTGACAGCAAATGAGAGCAACGCCATCCTGAGAGCCCAGAGAAGTGGTGTCCACATGGGAAACCAAGAAGAAAAGCATCCTTTGCTGGAGCAGGACTGTCTTCCTCTTCTGAGTTGTCACCCTGGGCACATTAGCTTAATAACGAGCTTTTTAGCAGATTTCAGTGAACAAGAAGCAATTTATTTGTCGTCATGGAGACAAAGAAGACCTTCTGGAAAAGAGCATTGAATGAAGAGAAGAAGGTTTATTGTGCAGAGCAATGAGGCATTCACTTGGAACATTAGCATCACACAAAGCAGGCCATACAAGTGGTCTTGCTAACTTCTGGATGCATGGTTGGATGCGTTTTGGGTCCTGGCTTTCCCTGGAAAGGCCAAAAGGGGACTGGAGCTTGGTGTTTTATACATGATATTTGATGTCCAGCCCTCTTCCTAGATGACTCTGAGGGAAACACAAAGGTTCCTTGTTGGTGGATGGCTGAACCTCACTGGTTGCCTTTCTGCTGGCTATTTCCAGGGACTGAATTCTGAAATTCAGCTGCCAACAGAACAAACCCCAAATAAACCAAGAGCATGCATCTCAAAGTGTATTTTGTTCATTTATTTTGACAACTCTAGTGTTTATTTAATTATTTATAACACTTCTTACTGTACTGGAGTAGATTTTTGTAAAAATAATGAAGCCTTAGTAGTATAGCATCCATGATCACATCTGCAGGGGAAGGGGGAGGCAGGCAGCTGCTCCCTGACGTGAGGAGAAAGGAAAATGTAGGTTGGAAGCAAAGTCTTCTTCCCTAAGAAAAGTTTTCAAGCACCAAAGGAGAGCACAGGCCTGTGAGACCTAGCACTGCAAGGGTTAAAAGGAGATTTTTTGGACTGAAGTTGAATTCCAGAAGAGCATCTTCCTTCAGGGAACATGGATTCCATGGCCCGTTGTGTGTTTGTCCCTGGAATGCTGTCAGTGAGGAACTGAGGGTTGGAATGCCATCAGGGGAATTGAGGGGCAGGAGGGATCTCTGGGGCAGCAGGGCTCCCACCTCAGCCAGGTGCTCACATCACTGCAGGACTTGAGAATGTTTTACTTGAGGTATCACCTTCCATAAATTCCATCTGGTCACAAACACCTTCGAACACTCGATTTTGCACAACAGGCTGAATTCCCTCCAACGCCAGGGTGCAATATGATGTTACCTGTCAGGATTTCCAGCAGGAAGGAAATGCTTTTCCCAATCCCTTCCAGGGTCAGGTGGAGGCTGTGCCTGGCAGAGGGTGCACAGGTGAGCACCCCAAGGTTTGCTACCTCTATACCTTGCTGCCATTGGCAAGGGAGCCTTTGCCAATGGGAAATTTACCTTTTTTTGCGCCAGTTCCTGGGTGTTTCTCCCCAGGGAGTCAGGAGCACCATGGCTTTGTCCTCCTTGGAGCACATCCCACCACAGGCACCTGGACCCACCGTGGGTGCCCCAAAGAGGCAGCGAAAGAGGGAAGATCCCAAAGGAGAAGATCCCGAAGGAGCATCTCCCAGGGGTCAGAGAAGACTTCTGATAGAAATCTGACCCCAGAGCAGGGCAGGAAAACATGGGCAGTGCCTGGCTTCAGGTGAGGGGCCACTGAGGATACAAAGCTCCTTGCCAAGAGGACTCTCCTTCCCTTCTCCTTACTGAAGAGAAAAGCTCATTCTAACAGGCAAATGCTGGAAGAATGCAAAACCACAAGGAGTTTATATATTTAACCCACACGAGGAATATAATTATTCTTTTTAATCAAGTCTATTCAAACCATTTATTACTTTATTCTTCCATTTCAATAGCAGAATGATTAAGATGGAATCTTAAAGGAATTCTTCACAACAATAATAATGTCTCTTATCGCAAGAGGCAGTCTCTGCTCTGTCCTGCAAATTCTCAGCATTAAAATATTAAACATATTCAATATATCAGAAACCTCTATTTCACTCCTGTAAAACAATTCAAAGGATATGAGGAAGAACCAGAAAGGGGCCCATTACAGTCTGCAAACACATTCAAAAATAGGGAAAAGGGAAAAACTCCAGCATATACAATGAGCTGCAAATGGAACTCCAGCTCCAAAAATGCAGCTTCACAGCAGAGCAGGCCTGGGGGAGAAGGACATTATAATTTTGAAGACTCATTTATAACAGCACACTCTGTACATTATATAAGAGCCAGGCTACTTTCAGCTCTCGATTTGTTGTCATCCTGTTTTTCAACGCACCACATACTGGTGAAAGCAAAACTTCATCTGCACCCTGTACAGGACACACTTCTCAGAGGGCAGAACAGAATAATAAAAAGGTAGAAAGTAGTGGGCTATGAATAAAATCTGTTTCTCCCCCAGCATGAGGGATACCTCAGCAGGAAAGGCACAGAGGCACAGCTGAGATGTGACAAGGGCAGGTCTGGCTGAGCCTGTTGGGGCACTTGCGTATCTCAACCCTTTTGGGATGGCTCTCATGCTCTTATTATATTCTGTTTATTATTTGTTATATTTATTAGTAGTATTAGCTTAATAAATTTATTTTTTGTATTATTGTTATGCTGTTGTTATATTTTGAGGTTCTCAATATACCTAGTTGTTAGATACAGGTCTCCTGGCTGAGGAGGAGGCATGCTGGTTCTATTTCCTAGGCTAATTTTTCCTCCTGCTTTTGACTAGTCTGTGGAAAGGTTTTGGACAGTCTGAAATGGATCTTGCATAATTCCAGGAGAGGTCTTTAAGAGCCTTTAGTTTCTAATACTTTATACCAAATTGTTTCATGTATGGTTGAAAAGACCCAAGTACTGTGAGTAGACAATAAATAACACAGGGATGAGCAGGGATTTCTAGGTCCCCAGATTTTGTTTATTAAACAGCTCTTGGGACCAGCCTCTATCCATGACTCTGTGGCCTGGCAAAGAGGTTTCAAAGCTTCAGCAAGTTCCAGGGAGCTGGAAATGTTTCTCTTCATCAGTGATATGATATCTGGGGTCCCAAACAGGCAGTGAACATGAGAGGTCATCAACCTGGAGTGGGTGACACCAGCCAGGCTCCTGCTGCCTCAGAGCACCACTGGCCCCACAAGCACATGGCTCTTTTCAGTTTGCAGGCTAATCCAGCACTCTGGGAATTTCTGTTTTATTTTTCCCCCAAGAAGTTCCCAAAGGGTTTTTAAGATTTTATTGTGCAATGCCCCAAAGATCACCAGAATCACACCTGCAGGATGGTCCAAAGCCTGCAGGAGTTTCAGCTAGCTGGATCTCTGGTGGCTTTCACAAGGAAGGGCGTGGAGGAGGCTGAGTGTGGTTTCTGGAGCTGCACTGAGCCAGGACACAAGGTCCCTGGTGGTGGAACCCACCAGCAGCACAGAGAGCCCAAAGTTTGGGTTGGCACCTTCATTCCTGCCCAGGCTGATGCATGACGGGGAAAAGCTACAGGTTAAACCCTTCACCACCACTGGACATGTCTGAGCGTCTCCTGAGCAGGTGCTGATCCAACTCATGTCCTCCCAATACAGGGGCAAAGAGAGACCCTCAGGGGCCAGTGCAGCGTCTGCTGGGAGTTCTGACCAGTGACCCAGAGGAGGAAATGGTACAGTCTGAGCATTGAAACCTTCATGTTCACCCTGCATTTATTTAGTTTTACTGGCAGGCAAGTTCAAAAGCTTGGACTGCCTACGTAGAGAAAGGAAAAATCTCTGAGGAGCAGGAGGTAGTGGTGCCTTTTGGGGGCTACCTAAAAACAGAGGCCAGACAAAATTAAGAGAATATAAAGTGGTTGTATTTATTGAAGGGCCTTCAGATACATTTCAGGGCAGACAAAGTTCCCCCCAGGGGTTACAGTCAAAAAAATGGATGATGGGTCACAGGTTTTCATACTTTTATAAGTTTGGTCCATTTGCATATTGAGGGTTCATCTTCCAATTCCAGCTTCAAGTAATGAAGTCATTTACCCCATGCTTGCTCCCCCCCAGCTCATTTTGTTTACATTTCTCAGGGCCTGGGACACTCAGGTGTCCTTGATTCCCAGGCCTGGAGAGGAATTGTTGTGTCTGCCCAAAATGGGACAGCAGCAGCCAACACTCTGTGTGGAGTTTAGAGTTATTCACTAAGGAATTGCAGGATTATGAATGTATGAAAAATATAAAAGCTCAAATCCTAAGGCATCAGTAGAGCTCTGAGTGGGCTGGGGGCTGCCAAGGCCTCTGGGCAGGGTGGTAGAGACCTCCCAGGTGGGGTGTGCATCTCAGCTTTGGGTAAAAGCTTTGTGTGCAAGCTTGAAATGTGCTCATTAAAATCTTCTCTGGGCACCTGCAGCCACCCACATTTCCTTGGGGTGTCATTCAGAGTGGGGGATGATTGCTGGGAGCACAGGAGACCCCTCAGACTAGAATGACTTTCTATGGTTTAGATCATTTGAGCAGCATCAGACCAAATGTGACCCAGCTGCTCCAGGCGACCAAGTGCTCACCTGATTTTGGGGACAGTGCACTGTCCCTGTCCTGGGATGCAGGAGCAGCACCTCCAGAGACCCTTGAAGCACCCATGAGTAAATCAGTCAGGGTCAGGTTAACAGGCAAACAGTGAGACTGTGCACTCCACCTGGGTGAGCAGGACTTGGAGTGAAAGCAGAAATCAAACTTTTCTTCAGCAGTCTCTGCCAGGCTCCTTCCCTTCCCATCCCCACTGTCAGGACTGATTTGTATGCAGCACTCGGGGCTAACCAAGCTGTGCCCACCGTTCAGCCTTGCTGAAGGGAGGGAGGCAGGCCTGGGGCCCACCATGAGGGGCAGACACAGAGGTGTTCAACATGCTCCCTTTGCTCCCAGGCCAGCTCCTCCAGCCCTTCTTGGGCCCTCTCTCAGCAGCATCTTGACCCTGAAAGTCAGAGCCCATCCTCCCTCTGCAGCTTTTGACTCAAAATCCTGCCCTCCACTCCAGCTGTGCCTCCGGAGAAGTTTGACTGCATACCAGGAATGCTCTGACTGAGGCTCTTGACGCCTTTCATCTTCATTCCTTCCCTGCTGCCATCCAGAGCTGGGACCTGCTCTCCAGCAAGGCTCCAAGGCAGGGATATGTCCCCACCACAGGGAAGCACCCAAAATGTCCCAAAGCACCATAAGATGCTGAAATTTCCAGCTGCCCTGAAGCCAGTCCTTCCTCCCAAAAGTGCATTCTGCCTCTCTCGTCAGAAAACCTTCCTGAAACATCAACCCCTTGCTTATTTTTCCCATATCCTTGCAGTTATCCCGACCGAAAGGCAAGGACTTCACTCTCCAGCCAGGGCTGTCTGTCCATCCCTGGAGTAAAACAGTGGTTTAATTAGATTTTCAGGTTATGGTACTAAAAAGAGATGTGATAGATAAGAAAAAATGTGGAGGAAACTAAAAGTACCAACAAGGGAAATGCACAAGGACAGGGATAGCAACAATTCTGCAAGGAAAGAATCTGGATGGGCTGGGATTTTGAAGGAAGAAAGATCAAACTCTGCTCCTCACTGCAGGAAAAATCTGCACTACAGCCACCAGTGATGTTTGGGAGTACCATCAGCCCCTTTGCCTGGGGATATTTTTCCAACAGTTTTGTCCCAGAATGGTAGAAAATAAATGCACATTTTTCTCCTTCCTCTCAGGAAACAGCAGGGATTTGTCTGTGGGAGGGAGCTCTGAGAGGTAGGTGAGAAGGAGCAGGGTCTCAGGCTTGTTGTGCCCACACTTGGAATGCGCTGCTCCTCTCTGATGGGAGAGGCAAAGCACTTAATGGAGAATCAAATCAGGCTGAAAAGAGGGGTGAACCCCCTCTTCCTCCTGCTGGCACTTTAGGAAAGCCAGGAGAAACAGTCCCAAAGTGCCTCCTGGGGCACAGCTCCAGCCTGGAGCTTCCTCTGGTAAAAAGCTCCACAGCCACTCTCCCCTGGCACTGCTTCCCCAGTGGGGAGAAGCCTTCTGGGGCTGTGATGTGGTCAGCTGGGAGCTGAAGGACATCAGCTTTTTCCAGCTGATTGTCCATGGGATTGATGGAAATTGCAGAAATGAGCTGCAGGGCTGGGACGGGGCAGGTTCCTTTTTCCTTCAACCGCCTCAGGAGCTCAAAACGAGCAGGGGAAACCTGCATAGCCTCACACATTTCCCCAGCTGCCTGCACCCCTGCACTGCCCCTTCCAGCTCATCCACAGACCCCCAAAATGGTCAGGAACCTGGATATACACCAAGTGCGTGATGCTCAATTATCATTAATGATCAGAATCATAATTCAACCTATTCTACTCTTACTGCTCTTTTGAAAAAAAAAAAAAAAATAAAAGCCCTCCAGAACTCCCAAACCTGGATACAGAAATTTTCTTTCGGCCACCATAAACCATTTCCAAGTAATTATACAGTGAGTGGAGTTGAAAAGGAGCCTTGCACAATTGTCATAAAATGTAATTAATTTGGAGTAATTCACAATGGAGAAAAAGTGCTGCAGAGAGTAAATTGGACAGTAGACTTGTGTGCTGGGGAGATGTGGTTTTAAAAGGCTGCTGACTAATACAGCACTGACCTGAAAGCAAATCCTTACATTCATGCTGGACCGGCTGTTTCCATGACAACAGTTGTTATTAGTAACTGAAAATGTATTGCTCTTACGAGTGGCAGCATATTTTTTTCAGCTGAATTCAAGAGCAGCTGGGTACTTTACTCATGAAGATAAAGTGATGTTGTGTGCCCACCTCTCGCTACGCCAACCTTACACTCACACAGGATACAAAGAAACGTGCGCGATGCTCGAGGGGGAAAAAACCTCCAGAGGAGCGGTGTGAACGGCAACTTGTATCAGAGAAATCCAATGAAAATAAGCACGGTCATCACCGCGCTTTAAATTAACTCTGCAGCGAAATTCCCCGGGGCTTCAGGCTGACTGGGGAGTTCAAGGAACAGGTAAATCCTGTCAGGAGCTAAGCAAGCCAGCCCGACATCCCAAAATGTGATGCCAGCCCCCCAAGGGGCAAGGACATCTGACCCTTCAGATAAGCTCCTTCTCATGCACTACCCCCTCTTGTCCTTGTCCTGAGAGCAGCAATTTCTATAATATTTAAATGAACAAACTTGGGAAAGGAAAACTCTCTCCTGGTTCAGACTTGTGCAATGGCTCTGGCTTTGAGAGCATCCTTCCGATTTTTCCTGAGGAGGTTTTTTTAAACTGAAAAGGAGTAGGTTTAGATCAGATTTTAGAAAGAGATTCTTCCCTGTGAGGGTGGGAGGCCCTGGCACAGGGTGCCCAGAGATGCTGTGGCTGCCCCTGGATCCCTGGAAGTGCCCAAGGGCAGGCTGGACAGGGCTTGGAGCACCCTGGGACAGTGGGAGGTGTCCCTGCCCATGGCAGGGGTGGCTCTGGGAGAGGTTTGAGGTCCCTTCCAACGCATTTTGTGATTCTATGAGCAAGATCACACATTACAGAGCCTGGCTGTCCCAGTGCCACCACACCCTAGGTGAGCTGGTTGTGTCACTCATCCCGGCCTCTGTCCATCTCACCACCCCTCAAAATAACCAAAATGCTGCTGGAGTGTAGATTCCAACTGCAACTAAACCAATTTAGGCTCTCTCAAGTTCATCCGGGGCTGCTGTGCTGCTGTGTATTTCAGCTGTCCCCTCCTGGGGCCTGTGGAGGCAGTGAAAATCTCTTTATACCAGAGTAAGGGGGAGAAGAGCTCAGGAAAACACCAGTTGCCAAAGTTGCTCAAGTAGGCAAAATGCTGCACATTATATTGTGTGAATGAGCCTGTGAATAGCAATAACATATTCAGGAAGCAAATAAGTTACAATCCATAATCAAAAAATATTGCAAATTACATCCTTAATAGATTACATTTATAATCTACTTGAAAGAGATCTTTAGGCACTTAATTGACACATTCCAAGATAGCTATAACATATTGGCTAGTTAGATACCAATTGACATACTTATTAAATATCAATTAGCGCATTCCATAATTTGGTACCTAATTAGCTTGCTATAGCTATTCTATCAAATGCCAATTAAATGCTTGAAATTTCTTACAAGTTGGCTGTACTAAGATAATAATTAAGAATGCATTGCTTAAGTCATTTTTAGTTAATTACATGGCAAACTAATTTTGGCTACACACATTAGACCTTTAAATAAATCCCTCTTTATCAATCAATTGGTATCTAATGAAGTAATTTTTCTTTTGCTACATCTGAATAAAACCCTGCTTTGCCATTCTCCTGGCTGGATCTCAGCCTGGATTTGGGGCTCTGTGGGTCTCCCACGCCAAGGTCTCCCACAGGGATGTGACATGCCATGTTCCCAGCCTGATGAGCAGCGCCTGTGCTCCCATCCACGGTGTTTTGGGAGGGGTGGGTGTGCAGGAGTCACAGTGGTGCCCCCTCTGCTCCAACCTCCTGCAGCCTGGAGGGCTCAGCACTGACCCAGCAGCCTCAGCCGGGCTGGGTCCGAGGAAGGATGGAGAGGCACAAGCTTGTCCCAAAATTGTGGGATTTCCTCCCATCAAGGAGTTCTTACTCCTTGATGGGAGGAAGGGCACAGCTGGCTGAGGCTGCTCTGGGGTGTGGAAGTCAGAGGATGGAGAGGGATGAAGGTGTTGGAGCTCAGGCGAGATGGAAGAAGAGTGTAACACGAGCTTGTGCTGATGCAATACAGGACCGAGCCTGGCAGAGCTCTTTGTGTCCCCCATGGCAATACAGCACCACTCAAAATACAAAAATAGCCTCTTGTATCGATGTCTTCTCTTTCTGTTCCCCAGCAGCTATGAGTCAGCTGCCTGATTAGGCTGCTGCTGTGTGTGGAGCATCTTTTCTGTCAGAAGAATCTCTTGCATTAAGGTGGACAAGTTTCTGTGGATGCCATGTCCCTCTGGATTCACCCATCCTTTTTGAGGGACTGCATGTTGCCTGCCCCATTCCTGTGACTGACAGTGCTTAGCTGGGCACCTGTAGATCCTGTAACAGCTGAACTGGGAGACCTCTGGAGGGGCTGCTAGCTTGGAATGCCAGGGTGGGAGTGTGACTATGGATTGCAGTGAGTAACTGATATTTATGTGGCAAATTGCAACACACATCACACAAGGAGCGGGCAAGTGGGAGGTGTCTCTGCCCATGGCAGGGGGTTGGAAGGAGGTGATCTTCAAGGTCCCTTCCAACCCAAACCATTCTGAGACTGTGATTCTAAGATCGTGCCTGTGGGGGGCTCCACCTTGTCTGAGAACACACTCAGGAGACAGAGCCCATGGCTGCTCTGAACCCTCTCTTTGTCTCTCATGTTGACTGTAAATCAATGAACTTCTAGTACCCAGCATTTTGCTCCTAGGTTCTAGTCTTTTGTTTAATTACTTTTAATACATAATATGAAGATATGCCTAAAATGCCCATATTGCCCCTTTCCCTGTTTTGCTCCCATGTTTGATGTGTACATGCTTAAATTAGAAAGCGATTTCAGTGAAGTGGAAAGGGATTTTTCAGAACCATCTGGGATCTCTGAATTTCTTTTGGGCTCTCAGGGTGTTCCATCCTGCTGCAGGACATGTCCCAGGACGCTGGTGGAGGTGACCTGGGGGAGGGACACAAACAAGTCCAGGAGAACTGGAATGCTGCTTCCTCTTCCTCACGGACCACCCACTGTTTGTTCTCCACACCAGAGCCCCACCCAAGGAGCATCTCTGTGGAGTGACAGGACTCATGTCCCTTCACCCCTGTGCAGGAGTGTGTTTGTGCTGGCAGGGTGGGGAAGAGCAATTCACTGCGTCGGCCTTGACAACTACATTTTTTACATCAAGTGAAGCCAGAAGGTTGAACAAATGCCTTTGTGGTGACAGAGAGAAAGGGCTGCGCAATTTTTTCTTCATTCTGACATAATGAAAAAAGGCTTTTGACAAAATCCATTCTGCCCTTTGAATGAAGTTATTTGTTTGACTAAATGCACTGACTCCATCCAAATTATTTATTAGGCTTGCTTGACATTGCAGGCAACCTGGATTCCTTCAGGGCTAGGGGTGGGAGGTGAGTTCTGGGTTAATTTCATCAACTGATAACAAGGCAAATTAAGCAAAGAGATGCTTTTTACTTAAATAAAAGAAGAATAGTGGAATCCAACCACTGCACACCTCACAGTGTCAATCTGGGACACGCTGGTTGGACTGTGTTCTTCCCACACATACAAGGCACCATCAATAAAGTTCATCCCTGGAATCCTGCATTAATATTGTTGTCAGCACTAGTTTTTCAGAGATTTCACAGGAAAAAAAACCCAAACATATGTGCTGAAAGAAGGATTCCAGCTCCTCTCCCTGTGGGATTAGAAGTAAAGAAGGGAGAAGGAATCTCTGCTGAAGACAAAGGAAAAGGAGAATTGGGAAATAAAGAATTTGATGATTCTATCATTCTAAGTCGTGGTGGTGCAGGAACAAGGTGCTCCTCCAGTGCCACTGACTGCTCCACCAGCTCGCCCCAGCTCTGCAGACTCCATGGGGTGTTTGAACCCTTCCAGCCACTGCAACAGCCAAACCCAAGTCAGTTGTCTGCCTTTTCTTGGCCAAGCCCTGTTTTGGCTTCCTACGTGAGAAGAGAAGGCTGGGTGGTGTGAACATTCATCTGGGTCACTTTTATGTTTAATGAGACTTTTCCACCAACTGAGCACAATTTTTTACCCCTATTAATATGTGTCCCTCAGTGACTTGGCCTGAGCTCTCAGTGGAAACTACTGACATCTGAGGTGCTGACTCGGAGGTTACCGAAACTGAACTCAGCCAACCTGCATGGAGGCAAAAAAGCCCTCTGCCCTCCTCACTCTTCCCCCTTGCCTGGTGCTTTTGTGGTGCTTCTTGCTTGGGGTTTCACACCTTGGGGTTTACAGCTCCTGCCTGGTGCTGGTGGGTGGCCAGGGCAGGCTGGGATGGGCTCCTTCAACTCAACCTTGGAGTTGTTTTTTCTCGAGATCGGGGATCGTGTGTCACAGGGAGCGGGACCTTCCACTGACGCAGGGGAAAAGTTAAATCACTGGCTCTGCTCGGCAGTGCTGGGAATGGGGCAGTGAAAACCCAGCCGTGCCAGTGTCCGGGGCACACTGACTAAACCTGAGAGCAAAAAGGAGGCAGAAAATCTGTGGAAATTACCAGGCAGAGTGAAACCAGCGGAGGGAAAATGTGCAACTTTCCACACTTGACTTTGGTGCGAGGATCCTGCATTACAGGAAATGTTTGCCGTGGGACTATTAATGAAACCTGCTGAACAAATACCACCAAACAGCTCTCCTGCACATTAATAATCAGATCCAGGGTAATATTTAATCTAACCATTTAGTCTGTAACGGACTATCTGTTCCTTTGCTTTTAATTACCACTTTCGTTTTAAGCTAACTGTACAAATTGGCAAGATTTATGAAGCATCACTGAACACCATACCTCAGCCTGCCTCATGGCTCCACAATTAAAATGCTCATTTTTGAACACTAGATTTGTTTAATCCTCTAAAGAACCCTTGAAGTCATTTGGACAAATATTTTAGCCTCTGTTCCTTTCTGAAGGAAAGCAGGTGCAAGGGAGATTGAAACCAGTTCAAAGTTGGTGCACAGCAGCAACCGTGGCACTTTGTCTGACTCTAAATGGGCAGCACAGAGACATCTTTGGGATGTTTATGGGATGAGATGGGCATTTCAGCTTGTTCTTCATTCATGCCTTCTATGTTTGTCCTCTTGCTTCACAAAGTCTATTGCTTCTGTGAGCAAGTTCTCCCAAATTTATCCCAAGGGTTTGTGGTTGGAAGCAAGAGCTCCTGTTCAGGCTGTCTGAGGTTTCCAGGTGTCTCTGGGTTGGTACAGTGCTCACTTAGGTTTGTGTTTTAAATGCTCTGTTGTTGGAGCACAGGGTGAACATGGAATTGAGACATTTTCTTGGCATTACAAAAGAAATCACTCTCCTTGATGAGAAACTTCACTGGTTCTTCCTGAGGAGATGAAGTGATGAAGATTTAGCTCTTCGCCACCCCACCAGGAAACATCTCCATCCTAGTCCTCACAATGGGCACTGAGTTATCCAGCAAACCTGACTGTCTTCTCCCTCTATCTCTAGGCAGAAATTGGAAATCTCTGCTTTCTTCTCCTGCACGTTCCCAGCAATCCCATTGTGGATATCAGGCAGATTATGTGAGGGCAGCCTGGGTTGGCTGAATCCCTGCCTGGCTCGTCTCTGGTTCATGCAGGGTCTCCACATTCAGCTCCAGCTGTGTGAGGAGGACAACCTTGGATGCACAGGAGTTGCTGATGGAGAAGGAGCCTTGCAGTGTAATTTTTATCAGGGCTAAGGCTGTTCCTTGCCTTGGAACAAAGCGGAGCGAGAGGCTGCATCTCCTGGTATGGAATGGGAGCTGACACGTCTGCCCCGCTGGAGCACAGCAAACAGCACTTGCCCAGGGCAGCAGCCTGAGGCACAGACAGAAGTACACATGGGACGCTCCAGGGCTTGTGAAAGCGGCTCCATGCCCCTAACAGCTCCAAAGTGAGAACAGCCTCATCCCCTCCAGCACTGCTTTCTGGGAAACCAGCAGGAGGGAAGCTCTTCCCCTTCTCTCATCACCTCTCTGCCTTCCTGGACCCCTCCTCTGCGACTTGTGAATATCCTCCCTACGTTCACCCTCTCCTTCCGAGCAGAGCAGGGGCTCAGCCAGCCCCACGTGTTGCCCAGGGCCGTGTCTGCTTTGCGCACCCCCAATCCCATGACCTGTCACTGGGGCTCCTTCCAGCTCAGGAAGCGCTGGCACGTCTCTAAGTTTCATTTCTGAGCGGAGCAGCCCGTGTCTAGGAGCTGAAATGAAAACTCGAAAGGGTGATTTGCAGTCCCAGCAAACCCCCGTGACTCACAGGGTTCCGTTCCCACTCAGGCCACCTGGCCCTCGCCCCGGGCCGTGGGAGGCTGATTCAGCCCCTGCCGCCCGCGGTCCCTCCACCCGGCCCCGGTGCTGGCACGGGAAAGCTCCGGGGTCAGTGATGGGCGAATCGCTCCTGCGGCTGCCCGAGCCCAGGCAGTGCTGCAGAAGCCACTAGTGCTGGCAGCTGGCACCGGGAGGTGCCGGGCTGTACCGTGCTGCCCTGGCATGGAGCTGGCTGCTCTCCTCTCCTTGCCTTGCTCCTCTCCCGTTCAGTCCTTGCTTTTCTCCACCACTCCTGAGCCTGGTTCTTTTACCCCTCTCTTTCTCTATCCAGTTCTTGCCCCACTCTATTTTGTTCTGAGGGAGGGGGCAATGTGTTGGTGCACAAAGGCCCCATTGGCCTCTGACAAAGCACTGCACGTCCTGGGGATGAGGGTCTGGATGGAAGATCCCACAGCCTTTGCACCCACTCTGAATCAGCTGTCAGGGGCAGCCTGGAAGGTGTAAATCACGGGAAGAGCAGCCCCCACATCATCTTCCCAAGCTGGAAGCCTTCCCAAGTCCTGCTGCTGCGGGTGCAGTGGTTATCTCATGACAGCAGGCTGAGCTACTCCAGCTCTGCTAACTCTGCCCGATTCCTGCACAGTCCTGTGGGGTCTCCTGTCTGCTGCAAAGGATCCCAGGCCCCACCTAAAGATACCAAAAGGCGAAGGTTCACCTCTTCCTTTATGAACTTGTCCCAGTGCTGTTCACTGTCATCTGTCCTGAAAGTGTGTGCCTTGCTCCTGAGTGGAAAACGTCCTTCAGCTTCCAGCCTCTTCTTGCTCTGCCTTTCCTTGGCAGAGATGTAAGCTCTTTAGTATCAGGCATTTCTATCCCAGCTTAACTTTTATTCTTTTATTTGACTTCTATAAATGTCTCATTTCAAGATATTTTTCTTGCTCTGTTATGATTTATTTGGCTGTTCCCTGAATATTCCAACATCTGAGTTAATGTATGGATGCCAGAGCTCTGCAGTTTGGCTGCACGAGTTTCAGGGAGTGCTGGGAGCAGAGGTAAGACATTTTCTCTCTCCCTCTCTCCTCCACTCCCTGTCTCAACAGAAGAAGTTCATGTTCAAGTTCTTGACCATCCCCTGAAGAACTTTGGTTGTGGGAAGATCCTGCTTGGAGCTCCCCTTTCCCAGGCTCTTTTTTTTCCTCATGCAACTTTACATTTGTCTGGATTAAAATGATTTCTTTTCCTTTTAATCAAGCCCTGTTTTCCAGGTGACCCCAGTGTCCCCAGTGAGTGTGTGGGACTGGCTCTGTGCTACTCAGCAGTTCACCAGCTTTGTGAGCTGCAGGTCTGATCAGCAAGACTGCTGCAGGGAGCTGATGGGAGGACTGGAAGTGGACAGGGCTCTGCCAGCTGTCCCTGCCACCAAAACCCCCACCCCTTCTCCCCCTGCCTGCAGTGGCTCCTCTGGCAGCTTTCTCTCCCTTGCAAATCCAGAGTCATAGCACAGTTTCAGTGCTGCCTCCACAGGTGAGAGAGTCACAGAATGGATTGGGTTGGAAAGGACCTTAAAGATCACCTGGCTCTCACACTTTGGGCACAGGATGGAGGTTATTCTCCAGTTATTATTAGGAATCATCCTGGAGTCAATCAATCTCTGCAGACTTAGACGTGGGGTGAGACTCTGAGCCAGAGGTGTAACAACTCATATCAGACAGCTCTGCCTGAGACAGACAGTGCGAAATTACCTATTGAGTGTAAAACACAGAAAGAAAGTTTTCTATGCAGGTCATGACCTGGAGCAGAAAGTCTGGGTTGGGGTTTTGGCTTTTTTTTCTCAGTTATTTCCATAGATTTTTTTATGCTCATAAAAACCATCCTTCCATTCTGTCCTGGAATAAGGACACTGGCAGTGGCTGGCAAACAGCCTGAGTTTCTGTCTGCTCTGGGATCACCCAGCTTTTCCCTGCTCTGGAAAACTTTCATAAACAAGAAGTCTCTGAAAGAATAGGATTTGAACTACTAAAAGGAGGTTATAGACTGGATGGAGAAGTCAGACTCAATTAAATGTCGGAAAAAAAATTGAACATCTTATCCTACTGTGTGCAATTATTATAACACCAGGAACAGTCTTGGAAGGTGTTGGCTTCCCTCTCTTCACTGCCACGAGTGTCTTACAAGAGAATTAAGTCCTGCTACTCTCTTTTGCCTCCTTCTGACTTTTTAATTTGGAAAGATCAGTTTTCTTTTCTTGGCTTCACTCACAGGGAAAATATTACTCAAAACCCGTATTTTTATAATGGTAAAAATTATCTTTGTGGAGTCTAAGGATCTGTTTTGGTCTACCTTGTGCAAGAAAACTTCATTGGAGAAAATATAGTCCTCACATAAAAGGTTTGGCTTCAAATTTTAGAAGTCCCGTAATCATTAAGGTTTTTATTAAGAAGCCTAAAATAGAGTCGCAAAATACTTATGAAGCTGTAACTAATCCAAAGTGAATTTCAAATTCACAACTTTTGAGATCTTGACTTTCAAGCCAGTTCTGTGATCTGCATGCCAAGGAGTCCTGGCTCAGCTGGGAGCCCTGACATTGTGTAGGAATCTGACAGCTGCAGGGGGAGTGATGGGACCTGATCTTCTCATCCCAACTTTTCTCCAAAGTTGTGAAAAGGAAAATCTACAGAGCCTTGGACTGAAGGAGAGAAGGAGATCAGGAAAGAGAAGAACAAGGAACAAGTGAGAACTCAAGTGTTCCGAAGGCTCATTTAATTATAATTTAATAGAATTAAAAACTCCATCAAACCAGGAGGTCCAGCACTCCAGGAAGTCCATTTCACTCCATCACTGTGAAGGATGTGAAAGGAGTGAAAAGAGTCTCCCTCTGGATTGTGCTGTGCCTATCTGAGTGTACAATGGAACAAATCACCTCAACAAGGGGGTCTGGAAAGATGGAGAGTTGTCTTGGGTTAACTCCCATCACCACAACTTGCCTCTATTAAATCTTCCTAAGTCAAAGACATTTTTCCCCAAACTAGTGAGAAAGCACGAGAAAAATCCCCAAAAAGGCATCCTTAAAGACAACAGGGTTTTCATATTTTCTGCTTTTGCAAGCCTCTGAGACATTTGTGTTGGACTCTGTTCTCAAGCACATAAAAGGCCCTAAAGACTTAAAAATGTGAATGAGATAAGACAGTGGAAAATAATAACACAGGCCAGTAGTTCACACAGAGTCGAGAAAGTACCACTGGTGTTGGCTGCAAACGGAAAAGTCACCCATCATCCATGCACAGACCTCACCATGGAGCTTGAAAATCGGTGTTTTCATCAAACTCTGTCACTCTTCTTCCAGAAAGACAAAGCCTGTGCTCCTCACGACTCCTCACGTGGCCACCCCTCCCTGTTCCTGCAGGACCATCCCAGCAGGCACAGCTCCCCCACGGGCACCACAGCCTTGCCAGGAGGATGTGCCACGAGCCACAGGGATGAGCTGCTCCTGCTTCAGCTCCTGGGTGGGAAACACACACTGGGGACAGCCCAGAAAATCAGCTGAAAACTGGAAATTCCTGTTTCCTCCCTCACTTAGGCTCAGTATCCCCTCGTGTCTGTCCCTGGAATCCAGAGAGGAGCAGCTGCCGAGGTGCAAAGCGCGGCCAGCCCCTGAGGATGGATGTGCTCCAGGCAGCCCTGCTGCTGCCAGGGACTGGTTTGATCCCTGATCCTGAGCTGTTTGCACCAGGCATCAGTGCCCTGGGACTCTGTGAAGTGCCTGGGCAGCTTTCAGGTGCTCAGGGCACCAAAGCTTCTCTAGGTGAACGTTAAAGCACAAACATTTGTGAGAACTTGGGAATCCTGGGATCATGGAATGGTCTGTGTTGGAAGGGACCCTGAAGATCATCTGGTTGCAGCCCTCAAATACAGCTTTAAAGGAGGGAGAGTGAGCTCAGGGCTTTAGAGGAGGCTCCGGAGGAGGAGCTGGAGCTGGATGCACACCTTGAGTTCCCTGCCCTACATCAGCTGCCAGGTGTGGCAGGAAACCCCCTTCCCTGTGCAGCACCTCAGACTCTCAAATAAGTGCATTTTAAGACCATTTCACCAACACTTCAATCTCAGAAGAAGATTTGGTTTTAGTTTGAAATCCCTCCACCATTTTCTTCACAGAAGCTTTGAAAGAAGGAATTGCATCATTGAAAAACCAGTATAAAAGGGAGAAAATAGATTTTAAGAGTATGAAATATGTGTTTAGTGAGTGATTAAGTCAACTACTTCAAAAGAAAGCAGATTACGAATATTTCGGGGGTATTTCTAATGGGCAATGCAGCATTGACATTATTTCCCCAGNTGGAAGTGTAGGAGAAAGCCAACAACAACAGAAATGAAGACAGGCTGGGACTGTTGGGGATGCTCAGGAGCCCTCACAGCATCTTCCAGTATCTGAAGGGCATCTCCAAGGAAGTCAAAGAAAGCTTTTCATCAGGAACTGTAGTGACAGGACAAGGAGTTCAAACTGAAAGAGGGGAAATTAGGTCCCATTAATCCATAAGAAATATTTCCCTGTGAGGGTGGTGAGGCCCTGGCACAGGTTGCCCATCCCTGGAAGTGTTCCAGGCCAGGTTGGACCACCCCATCCCATGCAGAACACACCATGAATCCTTTTCCCTGCCAATGGTTTTTTAAAGCATGGTTCAGCAGTGCTTGAGGTGTGGAGCTGAGCACAGGCACAGAGTAAAAGGTCATTTGGTAATACAATGCTCACTTCCCACACACCCATTTTCACTTGACTAGAAACTGCTAATAAGTTAACACACGCCCCAAAGAGTGCACATGGGCCTCAGATATTAATAGGGGGTTTCAGTATTGGTTTGAGATGAAAGTATTAATCAAAAATAGATGTGGGTGCATTAGGAATATGAAATAGGCACCTTCACAGAGCTGTTTTAGCTACAGAAATCCTGACTTAATGGAAAGTCCCAAGTGTCTGCAATCAGCAGTTTCCAGAGCAGATAAGCTTGTCAGTTCTCCCTGGAAAACAAGGGATTCCTCAGGCTTGAGCCCAGCCTGGGCTTTCCTTCTGCACAGCTTAGGGAAACAGGCCTGAGACAGCTGGGAAAGGACACAGCCTGCTCCCACTGGAGGGTCACCTGGTGGCACACCCTGTGCCTGGAATCAGTGTCAGCCCACCTGAGAGCAGGAGCAGCTCAAGGGACTCATGATACACCATCAAACACCCCTCAAAGATAATTGTCCTGTGAACTCCAGGCTGCAGAAAACACATGGATGTGAAATCTCCTGCTTGATTTTCCCTTCCCAAACTAAGGGATGTACCAGGGAGAAATATAAGAGCCAGGCAGAAGGCAGTGCTCTTGGTTCTCAGGGTAGGGTGGGCCCCTCTCCTCCCCAGAGTTCTGCTCAGGTGTTACCAGCTCAGGCTTTCTTTTTGTAGTTCCACCCCACAAGAGGATTCTGAAACCATCATCCTTGGACAGCCTGACACCAGGAGAGAAATGCCATTTATTTTTATTATTTTTATATCCTGTGATATTTTAAACCCACTCATCTGGAGCATGAGCCACGATCACTTGATGCTGACAGAACCACAAATGATTACGCTGGCTGTGCTTTGGGAATTGTCCCTCCAGCTGAGCTTTGGGAAGAGGGCACAGCTTCAAGGGAAAGGAGGAAGGCAAGAAGGAAAGCAGACAGCAGGGCCATGCCAGTACCCGTGGGGGAACAGAGGGTGCCTGTGAGTGCTCAAAGAAAAGGAAATTCCAGGACATTCAGGGAGGAAGGGGAGTTCTATCACACCCGCATTAAGACACAAGAATGCAGTTCCAGGTGCCCAGCCCTGCTTCAGGAGAACCACAATGGAAGAAGCACTGGGAGAGGGAAAGCAGAGAAGTGGAGGTGATTCTCCATGCAGGGGCAGTTCCCACTCTGGGCAGGGTTGTCCTACATGGCACCAACTCCTTCCTGCAGTGGCACACTCTGCACAGGGAGTTCGAGGTGAGCAGCTGAGTGCAGGCATGGCAGAGGCGGAGCAGGGGCTGGGACAGGGTGGGAGAGGGGACAGCCCTGTCGAGGTGTGCTGAAAGGTCTCACACAGTGGCAGTAGTGTCCCATCTGCAGGAGGAATTCTGTCAGGGTGTGAGTTCGGCCTGCCCGAGGTGTACCAGCAGCTCTGCCCACCCAAGAGGAGTGACTGCACAGCTCAGCAGCCTCTCACCACTTCGGGACTGTCCCAGAACCCACTTACACTGGTGGGTGGTGACAGCCTTGCCTTGGCTTGCAGAGGCTGCTGTGTCACTCAGCTAACCTTTCCTCACTCACTGGGGTTTGGGGTCTATGCTGGTGAGTCAGGAGATGCTGATCATCACCATCCCTGCAAAATGAGTTCTCAGTTGTAAGTCAGTCAAGTGTGATGTTGGCTGGCTGAGGACACCTTGCAGAAATGGAAGAACACCCTTGAACAGATGAAGCAATGCCTGGTAGAAGGGTTTGGGCTGGATGGACAGATTTGGTTCACAGATGATATTTTACCCTCCACAAATCCTACCAGCAGGATTTCCAGTCACAGTTGTTACTTTATTGTCCTTCTGCTCACAGTAATTTTCCCTCTTTGAAACCCAAACCAAAAATAAGGAAAAAAATTAATTCAGGGTGACCTGAGATACTGGAGTTCTGGCTCCAGAGCATCTTCAGAAATTACTTGGGATCACATAGTGTGCAGTTTTGATCCAAATTTGACATAATCATATTTTTAATGCTCCCATTAGCTTTGTTGTTTGCTAAGAGCAGTCTCCTGACACTCCTCTTTGTGCACCTTCAATACCCTTTGGGTCTAAACACTCAGATTCACATTCCTCCTTTTTTTTTAGCTTAAGATCATGCCCACTTCACTTTTCTTTGGGAATCTTTCACAGGTGCATCCGGGAATCTCAGTTAAAGATTAAAGCCACAGGAGTTCTAGTAAAAAATGCCTAGATCTCTCCTATATGAAAGTTTTCCAGGACATGCCAAGGTGATTATATTGAATCTCTGAAAATTCTACCTATTAGTAACAAAATATCATCTTTTTTGGTAAATGTAGTACGCCAAATATTCTTACATTTTTGCTGTGCCTCCACTGTATGACTAGAGCTAAAGGCAGAGCTGATGGGAGCAAAACATTTCCAATCTTGGAAAAGAAAAAAAAAAACAAACCAATCAGAACATTCAATTTCAACAAGTATCTCAGTGACAGATGGGCCTTCCCATTCCAGGCCACTTCCTCCGTGAGAGGGAATCCACAAGAATCGGAAGCACAATGCACAGCCTGTGCAGCCTCTTGTGCTCATCTGGTCCCCTTAATGTGTGGAATGTGAAATTCCATCTGGCAGCCGTGTGCATTCCCAACACATTTGTGGGGAAAGGGATCATGGAGCTGCAGGAGGCGCTGCAGAAGCTCCCAGGGCACAGAATGGGCACAGAAGACAGAACAGTACCAGCTGCATGCTGTGCAAAGGGGGATTTTATGGGGCTGTGGGAGGTGGAGGTGGTGAAGGAAGGAGGTTCTGGCTGCTCTGTTCTGATGCTGAGCGTGGTTATGTCCTGCCCTGCGCGCAGCAAAGGGCAGCTCCTGTCTCTGGGAGCAGAAGCTGTGGCGCAGGGCTGGCACAGCAGGAGGGACTGCACTGAGGGTACCCGGCTCTGCGCTCGCTGCTCTTTGATCTGGTGTGCTAAAGATGATCCTTTTGGCTGAGCTCCGTGCTCCGATTGCAGCCTAAAAGCTGCGTGTGTACTGAAGCGCCCAAGCAAATAGAGCGAACTGTTCCTGGAAAGCGAGCACTCAGTTTAATTTATCTCACTTAGCCCTCCAGTCTGGCAGCTTGTAAGTAACTCCTATGATCAGAGACAAGTTGTTTCCCATTCTATCTGGAGGCAAATAATAGTTTCACAGAAAGGGATCTGACACTCTCTGCACCTGAGTGTTTCTCACACAGGGAACATCTGAAAATCCCGATTCCAGTGCCGGTGTCAGGCGAAGAGTCAGCCCTGGCCTTTTGTGGGGAGGATTCTCCCTGGCCCAGAGCCAGCCCCATGTGCCAGAGATCAGGTACATGCTGGGGTTAATGAGGCAGCAGCAACACAACTACCACTGTGTTCTTCATAATAGGGACTAATGGGGCATTGCTGGAGAGTGACTGATGCCATGCTTGTAATTGTGAGACGGACGTGTGAATTTAATAGGGCACAGATTAGAGAGTAATCAATAAGTCTGGGCCGGAGCCTTAATGGAGCTGACACGGTGAGGAAATGCTGCGTAGCAGAACTGGCTTTTCAAACCAGCTAAAATTCCTAAATGCTGTTCCAACATTGCCTTCCAGAGTGATGGAGGAGGATGCTGTACCCCTGAGGATGCAGCCCCCAGAGGAGGGATTTATGGATGTTCCTGGAGTGCTGGCTGTTCCCTCAGGTAAGACAGGCTCCTTTTGCTCACAGACCAACATCTCTGGTGTCACTACTCAAAGCTGAGCCTCTTTCTTCACACCAACTATTTTGGTGCTTGCTGGGCTCCTCACAGACCCACTGCTCCTTTGGGACTTCCCTCAAGAGCTGACACCAGAGCAAGGCACATTGCATGGGATGAAAGCCCAAGCTCTGTATTTACAGATGGGTCCATTGGCTACAAAAATGTGTGGGTTTTGAGTGAAAGCCCATCCCAAAGGGCTTTAAAAAACATGACTCAGTGATGCCCCAGGGCTGGGGGAGGCTTGCACAGTGGCAGGGTATCTCCATCCTCTGAGGACACCAAGCTAGAGTGGATCTATCCCACTGTGCACAGAGGATTCTTTGTAAAACAAAGTGGAAAGAGGCACATTCCATCCTTTTATCTGAATGACACTAGCTTAGGTAATAGTGTTTTACTCCCTGTGGTGCTAAGCAAGGCCTAAATCCTCTGAGAATTGAAGTAATAGACATAAACCCTCCCCTCTCTTCTTCCCTCTGTGACTCCACTCTTCTCCACTCCTGTATTAATGGATATTTTATATCTGGAAGGAATTCAAGAGTCTGTAGTAGGTAGTTAAACATCCAGATGTATCAGTAATAATTATGCTCAGCTTGGGGAGGCGAGGCACTTGAATAACAGGCATGGTTTCCATGGATGGCTACAAGATTATAAACATAAAATTTGTAAGTGGAATGGGAACATTTGGTTTATTTTCTCTTCTCTTTACAATCACTGCAGTTTAAATTGAAAACAGTGAAGGGTAGCAGAGCCAGGCAACAACCTGAAGACTGTAAACAAAATAATTCATGTTTTACTGATGGGATATGGTCATATAATCAGTAAATTAATTTAGTCTACTCTAGTTTCACCATTAACTTTCTATTTTCTCATTTCAATGGCATTTCCCTGCCCAGTTTATGTCTCTCCTCAATACATATTGTGTTATAAACCAGAAGCAAATATCTTGAAGGGTAAATAAAGAGGAAACGAGTCTACAAAAAAGACGTTATTGAAGTACATTAACCTCTAGTTATTATCTTTTAAAATTTTCTTCATCCAAGATTAATTTTTACTATTTGATCAGTTTCCAATATAAAAGTAAAATGCCAAGATATTTGATTTTTACACTGTGTCCTTAGTACCTAACAGCACCAACTGTTTCCCTGAGACAAGACAAGTATTTATGACCTGGAAAGGAAGGAAGGGCTTGCAAGCCTGAGGGTATGAAATCAGGATGACTCAGAACAGAAGCTGGAAAATCACTTCAAAAGGTCTTCCTAGCCCTGATGTGGACAGTGGTTGATCTAAGGCATGGTCTGGCAAGAGAGGAACCAATAACTCATATTGATTTAGAGCCATCTTTGCTACAAAACAAAGCAGACACCTGATCTCCGTGTGCAAAACCTGTCTGTGCAATAGCGCATCTGCCAACGTGTGCAATTAGTTCAATTAGGCAGCAATTTATATGTAAATGCCCACCCAGTCAAATGTGCCTTCACTTAACTTGTGAATGCACTGCAATATCATTGCAGAGGGGTATCTGCATTTTCAAAACCAGTCCCTTGGTAACTGAGTGCAAGAGTCCCACAGTGCAAACCACAGCTCTGATGGGGCGGGACTGAAGCCAGCGAGGTGCCCGGACAGGGTCGGGCCTGGGCACTGCAATCCCCTGGGCTGTGCCAGGGAAGCAGACCCTGGAAGAGTGGCCTGCACCCTGCACGAGCCGCTCTCTCTCCCTGGGTGACAGAGAGCTGCTGTCCCATTTCCTGGAGGATCTCTCAGCAACTCCCAGCACTGAGGGACTGGAGCACCTCCCACGGCTCCCTGAACCTGCCATGTGTGAACTCAGGGTGTTTCAGGAGCCCTGAGATGTGGGTGTAACCCACCTGATGGAAGGGTGATCTCCTTCATTTTTGATGAGCCAAAACCTGGGGCAGATTTGGGCTTTGCTCTTGTACAGGAACAACAGGTGGGTATTAAAGCTGGGAGCTTCACACAGGGATGTGGCTCATGGGCCATGACTCTCCTGAGGAAGGTTAGGCTGTCACTCAAACCTTGGCTCTCACCCACTGTCCTCGGGTGACCATCAGCTCCTCTTTGGCAAGAAATCCCATGGTAACAGTCCTTTGTGTCCTTGATGTGCACCTGAGGACAGGAGTAGCTCGACCTCTCCAGCTGCCAGAAAAACACAACCGCCCCCCTTATCTCTGCCTTAAGCAGCTGGGGAATTCAGATGGGTGGGACCCAGAGGTCCATGAGAATTGAGAGTGCTCCTCAGGAGCCTGCTGGATGAGGTAAATAAAGCACAGCCTCTCCCCCTGCCACAGGTGAGAGGAGGCTGCTGAATGCTGTGCTCACAGAGGGGCCGAGCAGCATCTGTGTGAGCACAGGGTGCAACGTGTACATTCAGGTTTACCAAGAAGAGGATAAATATTAATAGCAGGAATATTTTAACTGTTCAACATGCAAACAGGGTGCTGTGCTGATCTGATCAATGCTGCTTTGCAGACCACATTTGCCATGGTGCTATATATAGTGTTTCTGGAGTTTTATTTAATAGGATGCTACATTTGATCCTAATGTGCCATCTCAGAAATAATGAAGCAGAAAAGATCTTTATCTTCTGTGAAAGTTGCAGTTATTGGCAGCCATTCAGAAAAAAAAATAAAAGTAATTGCACAATCTTTGGAGATATTGTATTGCTAACTGATTTCAGTGTGGAGCTTGGGTGGTTTTCATTCTGAGTTAATCAGGCAATGGACCATGTATGTTGCAAATACATCACTTTCAGACATTCTCCACGTATTGACAAATACAATTGCTGGGGCTGCTGCCTGAACCAAAGCTTTCTGTATCTTTGGATCCTTCTTTTGGAGCAAGATAAATAAGTAAGTGAGCAGAAGAAGGGGGACTTTTTGCAATGTGCCAAAAGCACTCCCCTTGCTGGAGCACGGCATCATTTGCCATCCAGTCACATTATTTTGGAGCAGCTGATGCAGATGGCTCAGGAACTGGTGTGTTTGGGATTGCTCAACGTGCTAAATATAGATCTGTGAGTGGAGACAGGGCCCTAAATTCATCAGGACTCAGGATTACATTTCAGTGCTGCTACCTGTGGCACAGGAGCTGGGCACCTTATGAGGAGCCCTTGGCAGCCCCAGGTGGCTCATGGGGCAAGCAAAGAGCAAACCAGGAGCTGCTGAAGTGGCAGGAGGTTCTGAGGAGAGGTCTGCAGGGTCAGCAGACACCCTGAAGATGTCTCCATGACTCCAGGATTGTGAAAGGTTCTCCAAGGACAGCACCTAAGCCATGGGGCTGTCTCCATGCTGAGAGGAGGAGGCAGCCCCAAGCCTCCAGCTGGGCAGTGAGTTTCCACTGCACCCTCAGTCTGAAGCTCAGTGAGCATGTGGGGGAAAATGCAAGGAATTTTGGGATTTTGAGAAAATATATGTTTGAGTTAGTGCCCCGAAGTGCTACTGGGGATGCTTGAAAACTTCTCGTGAATCTAGTGCCATAAAACCTTCGAGCATCAGGCTTTCCTGAGGGCTGGGTGAGCTCACCCTTCTCTCCCTGAGGACTTTCATTTCCTGAACAGCTGAAGCCCAGGATTCCGTACCTACGCACATGAGAAATCAGGTACTGTGCTGTCGTGGTTTGGATAGGTGTTTACCAAG
>VZRX01014951.1:0-44112 GCA_013398075.1 Notiomystis cincta
GGAACTGGCTGCATCTGACCATCCGCAGTAACATGAAAGGAGTAGGCTCTTTTGGGGAAGGGAAAGAAAAGAGAAGACAAAACAGTTTAAAAAATCGGCCATTACAGAACTATAATGCAAGAAAAACACAGTATTTTTAATTTTACTTCTTTGCCAATCATCTTGTGAAAATCAGAGCTACAGTGCCAAGTAATATAGGCAGATGAAACCTCGGAATGGAACAAGGATTCACAACAGAAATTCTCAGCTTGACTCAGCTGAAGTATTTGTGTAATGGGGAAGGAAGTTAAATTCCACCCATAACTCTACAGACCAAGGTCATGGCTGCTATCCCTCAGCCACTCAGATAATCAAAAGATCTTTCAGCCCCTGGTTTCTAGCTAGAAGTTCCAAGTCTCATCCCCAAGTCCTACACCAGCAGTCTCTCACCAGACACTACTCTCAGCCTTCCATGAGGTTTGCAACTGTTGCCATGCAGTATCACAAGCCAAAATTATGCTTGCACCTCATCTTTAACATCACCACTGGCTGTGCTCATATATCACTCTTTCTATCTGGTAAGTAGTGCTTTAAACAGAAAATAGAAACACATAGAGTAGTTGCACACACATTTCATCAGAAAGCTGATCTCATTTTCTCATAACTATGTTTGCTTGAATCAGCACATTGGAAAACCTGAAAGGCTCAGTTTTCCAGGTACTTTTGGCACTTTAGAAATACCTTTTATTTGTATTCATTGCATGATTGCAAGTTTATGGAAACTGAGGGTTGAGAAAGTGACATTCTAGCACTGAATAAAAACACTTCTCAGGGAAAGTATATGAAATTACTTTCATGGTCACTGAAAAGTTTAAAGACAGGTCTACTCAAGGACAAGGGCACAAACACCAACTAATAAAGATTTCAGGTGCAGGGGCGGTTCTTTTTTTGTTTATTTTAACTAATAATGAAAATACTACTGTAAAAGGCTGCTTTTTGCTATACTAGTGAGTTCCTTTTCTGTTACTTCTGTTGTAAGTGCATCCATAGCTCATGCTTTTGATGCTGTTGTTATATTAAAAGCATCCTTCAAGAGGTCAAAATGGATAAAAAATGGTGAGAGATGAGTACTCTTTTTTCCCACTAATGAGCTGCCATTTCCCCACTATACATTTCTTTTTCTAATATATTCTTTTGTTCAGAATTTCCCTTTCTTTTCCAAATCTACTTTCTTCCTCATAAATCTTCAATCACTGCAGCTCAACTATTAGTACCACATCCATCTTCCAAGAGTCCAACAATAGATATTTCTACTTAATCTTCTGTTCTGAATAATAAGCTAGTATTTTCAAGGTATTTTATTACATGTTCCCAAGTATCACACAGTTTGAAATAACGACCAAGGGAAGATGCCTGGTTCAGGAACAGACATCAAGCAACTGAATCTGCTCTGCTTCTGGGCATAAGATATTACTTTGAAAAAGAGTGAAGAGGAATGAAAGAACTCTATAGCTCTTTCATACAGAAAGTGAGAGTGGAAACAGTCAACCCATGCAATATCACAGTTTTTTCTTAAATGAAGGGTAACTGGTTAACAGCAACTGCTCTTAAAAAGAGGAGAAATTAATAGTGCATATATATGCAATTCCTGTACTCATTCATGTTTCATGGTTGGACATATAAGCAGAAAATTTGCTCAGAGAGAACACATAAATAGGAGATGAGCAAGTGTAAAAGAAGACATCTTTTTTGTCACAGAAATGTTGGGAATGGGAAATGCAAGATAAGAAAGGAAGTGCAAAGTTAACTCCCTTACATGTACACAAGGCACACAGTATATCCAATGTATTTTGTCCCGTGGGATCCTTTCTGGCTTTTTGTATGAAAAACTACAGTAATGATGAAGGCTTAACTAGAAACCCATTCCTTTCTGTGAAGAAGAATAGAGACAAGATTGTCCCAAAGTAGCTATTCACTAAACAGATCACAGCCAGAATGGGAGAGGAAGCAGAACAGGAGTGGCAACAAGGCTGCTTGAGGCTGAACTGCTCAGGTTCATCTATAGAATCCAACAAAAGAGTCACAGTATTTAAGACACTGAAAAGCTTGGCCCCATCCTGGGCTCCAGATCAAAGTCAATTGCGGAGTATTTGTTAGCAGTAAGAGTACACAGAACTATACATCTTTGAAGTTTCAGCCCGCCCTTGCTTTTATCATGGACTGAAGCAAAACAATTAAGCAAGTATTAGGCAATTTTTTTCCAGCATGTCCAAGATGAATAATCTACTTGCCCGTGACTTTTCTTTTTATTTGAAGGTTACAGCTTAAATGTTCAATTCAAAATACCTAAATAATTAGTGTTTTGAAATGCTTAGGTGCATACACAGAGCCTCTCAGTTCTTGCTGAGATGCAGTGTGAGGAAGACAATAGAAACATTTTTCAAGCACTTCCTGTTTACTGTAGAATTGCAATGACTCTTATGCTTTGAAATATCAGAGGCCTACCCGGTATATTTTTAATCATGCAGAATTTTACCCGTTTTTGTCTGTGTTTAAAGTGGGGATATGCTAATCATAGAAGCAGTCACTCTTTTCTATCATTTGCTTCTAAGACTGGTTGATCAGGATGCAGGATGACTGAGTTTGAGAGCCTAACAAACAGATCAGTGATAGTTTCTTACGAGTCAGGACAGTTTTTTCTACAGAGCAAGATATCTGCAATCCACTGTAGAAAGAAATGGCTACACTTTGCCAAATCCCTCTGCCAAGACAAGCAAGCAAAACAGTAAATGTTCCTGTTTGCTTGAAGATATGTGGCATGTATGCTAACATTCCCACTACCAGCATACTTACGGTATGGCAGTCTAGTGACTTGTATCTGCTAGGTATTATGGTATAACTTTTGTTACACAATACCTTTCAACCTTGAAAAAGCAAAGCTTGCATCCTTTGCCAGACTAACACTCCTGACACTCCCTAGACACAGAAGGTGTCTGTCTCCAGAAGAACACAGGACTGGAGACAGCAGTGTAAATGACTATTTGCAGCTCAGTCATGGCAGCCCCTGGCTTCCTCTTCATCAGGTCACCACGACAGAGGACCTGCCACTTCTGAGAAGGACTGTACTTACAGTGCTGCATCTACAGAAGACTCAATTTTTAATGCACTAGACATATTCACAGGCCTCAGTTCTCAAAAATGACAAGAATTTTCATTGTCTAACCTCAAAAGAGTCAACAGCTAGCAAAATCTAGCAAATTCTTGAGTTCCCTAAAGCTCAGGATTTCTTAACAGGCACCACTTGACCACCCATTTTTCTTTTAGAACTGACCATGTATGCCAGAAACTGCTGTTTAGTCTCATAACTAGCACAGTTTTCTGTCTCAGAGCATTCTGTCTGTATGAAAGATGGCTATCCAATCATGGATTCCATGATTATCACTTTTTGGTCAAAGGAGAGTCCTTCCTTGTGTTGGGCTAACAATAAACAAACAAATTTATCTTATACAAATGCAAGTAAAATTTAACATAAAACAAGCTAAGTACATATCAACTAATATGTAAATATGCACATTTAATTAACTGAATACTACAAAAAGAACAATTACAAGACAAACTTCTGTGCTTTTTACTTAGAAGAGTTCTGAGAAATAGTATCCTGTCACTTATGTTATTTCTGAACAATGGCAATATTCTTCTGAAATACTGCATCCAGAGCCTTCTCTCATGTGTGTCAAAGCAGCACTGAGAACTTGTAGAATTCCTATGCACAGCAATATGATTAAGTGATACTGATACAAATCAGTTTCTCAGCTTAAAGCTCCAATTTCCAAATAAGTATACAGCAAGTAAGTATCATCTGATGTTCTGAGGAGAGTGCAGGATAATTAATTCCCTACCCAAGATTACAGAAAATTAACTAACTACCTGCCAGCTACTCTAAGTATTCAGATTGATGTACAAATGCACACAATTCCTGCCTACTAAAGTATCATGCCTTAAAAAACAAAAAATCCCTCAAAAACTTCCAACTTCATTCCTTCAATTCAAGAGACTTCTTTTACTAGCACAACGTTACCCCCGACAGGAAAATGTGAAAGCAAAACATTCCTTCCATTCATGACTGCATTTTTCTTTGCATTCCAGCTCATTTTTAATTGTAGTTATCACAAGAAACTGAATATCTCAGCGTGTTGTTTCATCATATAGACCAAAACGCCAAGAAATAAGGATAGAGGAATTTGTATAGAAATGTCTGAATTTTCATCTTCATACATATCACCAAATAATTCCATCTAGAGATAAACAGCAGGGATGCACACCCCCCTTAATCTCCTATAATACAGTAAAATTAGCCTTCCTTTACAACATCTCTCATTGTACATTCACTGTAAAAGTGTGAAGATCTGAAGAACAGAGTTCAGTTCAGTAGAACCGAAACTGAGCAATTCCAAAAGAGTATAGTATACCTCTCCAGAAACACAGTGAAAAGTCAGCTTATAAGGAGATGGGAGAAAGATTTAACATTTACCACGTAAAGTTTCCCTTTCCTACTAAAATGAGAAACATGTCTTTTCAGCTTTTTTTTTTTCTGTCTGGGAAAACATGCTGAGAAATATACTTGCCCTCAATATTACCATTAATTCAGAATTTTAGACACCAAGGAAGCAATATTGTGGACATAAATCTTACCACTAATCTTGAAACTGTATTTAGTCCACAATCCAACTATTAGAAGGCATGGTTCACATAAATCAGAAATCCATATGAATGTTAATTTAGCAGCTATAGAATACTACAAGCTAAATACGTGTTAGAAAGACTGTGCAAAGCAAAAAAGAAAAGAAAATTATTAGCACAACATACCAAAAACTTATAGTCCAGGGCATATTTAAATGCATGAAAACAAAAGAGTTCAGGACTCAGACACCACATGTTCATGTCCAAGAGGGTTTTTAACAGGCTACTCATTCTTCTAACAGGTAGGTCACTGGTTATTAACAGATCTCAGAACATATAAAGGTTAAAAAAAGCTGGGCGCTATCAGAAGTGTCTGTCCTTTAGAAGGAAGGGAATGCAATTTTCTCTCAGGTGGAAAAATATAACCATTGATAAAAAAAGTGCAGCCTAAAGCTTACGCATATGAGTGGGGATTCAATAGTTCAATTTGAAAACTCTCTGTACCATTTGCAAAAAGACTCACTAAAACTTCACATCTAATAAAACAAATTCAATGTGACACTGTATGTGCACTCAAGACAAAGGCTGACTTTGAAAATAAACAAGGTGTACTCCACCAGTTTGCACGATAATATCAGCTCTGTGCAGAAAACACAAGAGAAAACCTGGAGTAGGTGAGATACTCAAAAATGCTGCAGGTAGCAGACAGTATCTAGCCAATCAAGACTAAAACAAGAGATTGTTTTATAGCTGTCAAAGGAAAGGCAACAAATGAGTTTATGGAATTTTAGGCTTGCTTCGCTAAGATAAGCAAAGAAATAATTTTAGAAGAAATGTACAAGCGACATGACCACAAAAAAAACCCAAATAATGCACAACACATTAAATGAAGTCTAGACTAAGAGTTTGTATCAAAGTAGGCAGTATATGAAGCAGTGTGAAAAAAGTGGTAAAAATGTTAAAAAACCCAAGCAACTCCCACACAGCTTCCTCCCCTCCCCCAGTAATTTAACTAAATTACCAGGATACAAAGTAGAGCAGTATACCTAGGCTGTCCTTTTGTCTTGAACAGTGTAACAACTAGAATTCAGCCACAGAAAATTTCTGATTGAACAAAAATAGGTTTTGATAGCTTACAGTTTAAAATATTGCAAAGCATTAATAATGAAATACATTATTGAAAGCTTATGAATACACTTGTTTAGAAACAAAAAACTTACAGCCACTCAACTGTGTGATTTCCAAAAGCATTTTATTTAAATATGCCAAATTCTATGAAAGTCAGCAAGAATGTGACTGAGTTTTGAGTACAAAGCCTGATCCTTACTGCACTAAATTTAAATACACCACATTTGATACACAACACCAACTTATTGAACCCTCACTTCAATAATCTTCTCAACACGCCACCAACTGTAAGTACAACCAAGATTTAACAGGTTTCTCACATTGTCAACAGATAGCTAAGCCTGTTCTCAGAAGCACACTGGATAACCACAAAAACACATTCAGGATGGCTTTCCAAACTAAGTCTGCTGCTTTCCTATTGTTATAGGAAAAGATCAGAAGGAAATAGACACTCTTTTTGCTGTAGTCCAGTATCCTTTCAAGGATATTTGCAAGACTGACATTACAAGGTATCACTAGTTACTAACAGGAGTCCAAAATCAAAGCAAACAGAAATAGGTGAGTAGGTAACTTTCACCACAGCCTGACAATGTAGCATCCTAAAAGTAATAGTTCATAATGTTTCCAGAAACTGCAGAAGGAAAATTTAAATTTAGATTGGTAAATAGACGTTATGTAACATGAACATCCCGCACAGAAAGTGCAAAGCATTAAATAAGTTTCAAAATTATGTAAGTTCCTAGGTAGGGAAAAACTACTCTAATTGTAAGTCCATGTTGAAAGAGAAGTCAGGACTGACTGCCAAGTGTGAACAAAGAACAGGTTCTAACAGAGTGTTAAAAAACCTGTTAAGAGTTCTCTCTGCCTCCTTCTCTCCAAAAAACCAGCTGAGTTTAATTTGCTCTGTTAATACCCACATAGACTCCTTGTCTAGAAATACCTAAGTATTAATTGTGTATTTTCAGAGGTCATAGATGCTCATGAATCTACTGCACTGGTTAAGTTCAGTGTCAACCAAAGCCAAATTACTGAAATATTTCATGTATGCTGCTGAATTTGTTTCATTGAAACATCATTAAGTCACAGCATTACAGAAGTATTTTATTTAACAATTGCTTCAACAAGAACCAAAATTTTTAAATAAAAAGAACTTATTGTGAAAACTCTTCTACATCTATGCATCACCTGCTCCACAACTGCTTCATCATCCTTTTGCTCTCACTCACAGAAAAGTTCTAAATAGCTTGCTCCATTATGCAATGTGTGTGTAATCTGTTGCTAAAGTAATTGCTCCAGATACCCACTGTCATCAGTCGCGGACTCACATGCCTGATAAAACAAGTGCCAGACAAGGAGTCTGCAAGTTTGCTCTACACATTTATCCTCAGTGTAGTGCAAATTTTAGCTTCCATACATTTTTATCTAACACATTTTACCACTGTTTACCATTTAGTTTGTAGTCCCCTTACCTTCCCCCAGAAAGAATGAATAAAAAAGCCTTAAAGTATACCTTCAACAGGTATATACACACCTGTTTTGGGACATGACAATTACCATTTGAGAACTTTTTTGCTGCAGGTTTTACCTGGAAAACTCCAAAACACCCTCTTATAAACAACCAGACACTATCCCTCTAGAAATCCCTGTTGGCTGACAAATATAACTTCATTCCCTCTGAAAATTGCAGATGTTACCAAAATGTTAAAAGTTACTTACGGTTTTCCCCCAGGAATCCCTGCTAGATTTGGAGGGATTCCAGGTACTCTCATGTGAGGAGGAGGATCAAACCCAACCTGCCAACAAAAAGTGAATTAATCTCACACTTGGAATTTCTCAGCAAGTCTCCTTTCTTTACTCCCAAGACATTATGCATTTAACCAAGAGGTGGCTTTTACCCACAGTATCAGGTAACTGCATGACCCTCCACTGGGGGGCAAAACCCAGACCTCTTCCCTGAGCATAGAAGCACTCATATGAGAGCAGAAAATAATTTATCATGCATTCACACCACTGAGCATAACACAGCAGTGCTGGTTAGCAGGGAGACTCCTGTGTTAGCCCTGGAATTTGAGTCCATGTCAGCACCAAGCCATGCCAGTGCTCTTCACTCCTAAGTGAGCTAGCACGTGCTCTGGCTGGCACAGTGTGGTGCTGGAAAGCAGCTCTGGGCCCCAGCTAGGGTCTCACTGCCTCCACAGCATTCTGTGTGGGCACAGCAGCTGAGAGATCTCTCACTGAGACACATTGTGGGGTGCAAACAAGCTTGTCTGCAGCTTAAAAAAAAACAACATTCTCTTTACATACTGCAATTCCACTGAATTTTTATGTCTTGAATAAGTATATATCAAAAAATCCAAACAGAAATTCTGGACCGAAAACACTTAGTTTTACTTCTGAACATTATATTAGAGTAAACATGGTTATTAAATGGAGGGTGTACACTACTTAAAATTTGCACATTTTCACGTAAAAGTCCTGTTTACCAATTTGAAAAAAGTGGTCGTACAAACAATAATGAGAAGCTGAGAAGCATAAATCCAATTTTTCAAATTTACAAGCAGGTAAGTTTGTCTATGCAGAAAGCTGCCATCAAGTTCATGTTTGCAGAATCAAGCCCCCAGCTTATTTTGTGTGACACCCACTATAACGACAGGTTCCATTTACTTAAAACACTCACAACAGCAACTATTCTTTACACACCTCATCTCAGAGCTACAAAATGGGTACTGACCAATTTCTCAGGTTGATTTCCACAAAAATACCCCAACAAGACACAGGGACAGAGACTCAGCTAAAAAAACTTTTATATGCTTCAAGATTAATTTGTTATGTCTATATGGAACACGAATGTGGTTCAACAACAAAAAAGCAGATGTCCACAGCTACAGTGAAATACTTTGTGTCTACTGAAACTACTTTTTCATCTACCATACAAAATAAATTTTTGACATTTATTCATCAGTTAAAGCACCAATGAAGGTGAAGAACAAAAAGAAAACATACATTAATACACTGAGATTCTTTGTTTTCGAGGTGCAAATTTGTTTCTTCAGCCACACAGGAAAGTGAAGCACGCAGTGAAGCACGCAGTGAAGCTGTCAAGCCTGTGGCAGTGTTATGAGTTGGGAATTCTGCAGTGCTAAATGAAGCATGTAGCTTTTCTCAGTGAACCACAACTCACAGGACTGAGATTGCATGCAACGTATGGCCTACCATAGGAGATCTTCCATAGGCAACCACGGCAGCTGCAGCAGCAGCAGCACTCATCTGGGGTGACATATTGTGCAGACTGGCATAGGCTGCCCCTGGACTGGTTAACTCTCCATTCATGCCAGCATGAGGTACCATTCCAAACGGAGCAGGGTACGGTCCAGGTACTGCCAACGGCGTCCGCAAACCTGCCGCTACAGAATAATGAAAGTAAGTGGCTTTATTTATGTATTCCAGCATACAGGAAAGAAGGCAGCCCTTTTTTTTCTCCCCTAAAACACCTCACCTTCCCCTCTCACATACACACATTGTCAAAAAACATTGCCATAATCTGTCAGTACCACCAGCTCTTTTCAGTGTAAATAAGATCTACTGAAGTCTGAACTTGCTGATTACTTCTAGCAATCTCTTCTAGCACTACCTATTTCCATTTCTGTAATATTCCCCTGTTTACATTAATCTCTTCTTTGCCAAATTAAGCAGTAAAGCTGACAGACATGGTTTACACAGCTCATGTCTGAAGCAACTGTGTGTACCAGCCTGAATAGCAAAAGTAAACTTCCCCTGGCATTTGTCAAGCTGTGCACTGCAGCAAATATTAGTAGACTCAGACAAAGACTGTAGAAGGGACTGCATGCAGAATAAGTACCAGAAACTTCTGAGAAGTCTTTTTATATTGCATTCAGTCTCTGGATTATTTGTAAAAAAAGATAAAGACAAAAGTAAACAAAGAAGACTAATAGACAGAAAGATATTCAAACTCCTGATAATCCAAACATCTGCTTCTCATCAAGCCCTCTCTTGATATCAAGAACAAAGCAATATATTTAGTTAACAATCACATGTGTAAAAAAAGATTAATTTTGGAACCATAAAAACACATGAGGTAATGCATTTACCAGCTTGGTTAACCAGAGGGTCCATTGTTGGAGGTTTGCCAAGGCCTGGACGGAGTCCTGGAGTTGCACTAGTGCCTGGGGTTGGCACATCACCTCGAGGAGTTGGTGTGCTGGATTTCAGAACAGGCGTGCTGGCTTTTTCATGCTGGTATCATTAAACAAATTAAATGAGTATTATTTTTAATCCAGGCCATATTATACAATTTATCACAACAGCAGCTGGGATGCTGGGCACCTACTACCTAGTCCCTCAGCCAATTTTCATAAATCCACACAACGCTGACAACATTAACTTGTGAGAGAGAAATGTTGACCTTTTTGACTGCTGCCAAAATTAAAATAAGAAATGTAGAAAGTTATTTTTCCTCTTCTACTGACATAAAAAAGGGATGCCTGAGCTGATTTTTTTCTTCAGGAAAATACACTATGCATTACCAAACTATTTTAGCTTGAAATCATTAATATCTCAATTATTACTGGACACAGAAAATCTAACTGCAAAAACAAAATACCACCACAGTTTACAGTATCAAAAAAAATGACACGAAAGTCACAGAGAATCAGATCAAATTATTAGTGATCCTACAAGAACAAGTCTCCAAGGGATAACAGCTAATTTAGAAGAGTTTAACAAAAGCCAGAAGAACTTCTCAGTAACTATGTACAGGCCATTTTAAACCCAAAATTATTGCTCCTAAAAAAACCCAAACCAATGCTTAAGCAATTCCCGTTCTTTGCAATAGATTTGCAACTCATTTGATAGAAATATAGGAAATACAAGAAATCAAAATGAGGCAGAAAATCCCACTGAAGAAGAAAGCTCAATAATGCTTTAAAGATCTGGAAAAACAGTAGCCAATTTCAGCTTCAAATGTTTAATGCCAGGTAAATTGTACCACAAGTAGTTGCAGAAGAACGGAGAGTTAGATTTTACAAGAAAGAAGACTATTTGGACCACAGACTGCTACCTACCAGACTCATTTCTTTGGATTTGAGGGAAGTGGAACTTCCTGAAGAGGCTGTGGATGCTGGACTACTGGAAGCATCCTTCTTCAGCAGGCGGGTTTTATCTATACCGTTTTCACGTGGTGAATGAGTGGGACTTGCCCTTGGGGAAGAAGGATCCTAAAACAATGGGAAGGGAAGAACGGCACAGAACTGTGTCATAAACTGGTACACAAACACCACCAAGGAGTCTATGGGAAAACCCAAAAACTAGAAAAATTTAAGCAGTAAGTGCAAATGGCAAGACATTTTGTTATCTTTATAGAAAAAAAGCTGAAATCCCTTCATCAGTCTAGAGAAGTAAGTAAAGGCATATAGTAAGAAATCTGTTTTTGTTTTACACTACATGTAATAATAAATTGTTTCCAAGCAAAGAGCTTGCAAAGTATACTTAAGTACAAATTAAAGCAAGTATGGAAAACTTGGAAAGAGCAAGGAAGACCAACAGAAACTGCAGTAACTTGACACTTTTTATCATGTATGCTCTCCATGCTCTGCTAGTAACAATAAACATTTCAATAGTCTGTTTTAGGTGATAAAGACTTTGCTCATCTCTGCCTTCAGAAGAAGAGATAGACGCATACCTTCACAGATTTCACAGAGTATTTTGAGTTGTAAGAGACCCACAAGGATCATCAAGTCCAGCTCTTAAGTGGAATGGCCCATACAGGGATCTTTATATGCCATAATGGCTGTCACATTTTTGCTAAACACCATCTGTAATTGCCTTGCCACTTACATCTACAGGAAAGCTGAAATCACCTGTCAGGTGATTATTCTTCTCTGTTCCAGAGGCACTCTCTGCATTTACTTTAACTTGAAATAGCCAGCCCCATGAGTTACAATGCTATCAGAGCTCTGCAAGTTCTCCATGCTCCTTTGGCTCATAAGAATAGCACCAGGTAGAAATCACACCTCACAAAAGGGCAGTAAGTCTACTGACTGATTATTAAGCAGTTTCATTGTTAGCCGACCTTCTGAAAGCATTACTAAAATCACTAGTTGGACACCCATTTTTCTACTTGGCTGACATTGTTTGGGCACCTGGAGCTACTGAGGGCACTTCTCTACCAGCTTCTCTCCCTGTGCTTTTCACAGACCTGAAGAACCTCACTACCATATTCAGGCTTCCTAAATCGGTGTGTTGTAAGAAAAGGGAGCACTCATCCCTTTACCTTGATGCCATTACCAAATCTCAGCCCTGGAGGAAAAAAAGTGTCTACAATCTCTGGAAAATCTTGTAAACTAACTTAATCTAAAAAAACATTTCTGGAAAATGTTTTTAACACAGGACATTAAAATACAAGCAATTTTAAAGGTAATTTTTAAAATAACGATCCTACTATGAAGTACAACATTAGACAATGTCTTCCTTTTTCATTTGAAGACAGCAGTTTGAAAACCTCAGCCTTCCACATGCATTTCACCACAACCCTCTACACTACAGAGCAGCTGTGAAGTGTCAGAATGTTAACTGCGGAGGGAACAGACCTGGACAAAGCAGCAGAAGGAAAAACCAAGAAGGCAACCAGATAAAGCTCAGAGGAAGACAGAGTAACTGCAGTTACTAATAAAAAGGAGAAGTTGTGAATATTTTAACATATCCACAGAGAGGATTTTTTTTTCATCTAGCATCTAAAAGTACTTTTCCTTTCACCTTTGGGCAAATGTCAAGACTACAAAAATGAAAAAAGTTACCTCATTGGATACATCTACAACCAAGTTATCGTCACTCTTGTCCCCATCACTGTCCTATTAAAAATAAATAAATATAGTGTTCATTTCAATTAGTACAATAAGAGCCCAGACAGAAAGACTACGCATCTAGTCAGACATTTTTTGTTTTTCCTAAACAAGAAACAAACAGCCTTTCATCAAGTTATTAGCAATAGGGAGAACAATTAAAACAGAAACACAACACCTTATTTCTGCTACAACAGTAAAACCAAGTTAGGCAGAACTAGTTGAAAGATGGTGATCTCACCATCAGTGCAAGATGCTTCTCATTACCATCATAAACAGTGTTACAACTACTCCTAAAAGAGAAAGGTACTCTGTTCATACACTAATCTTGTGTTAATTTAGAGAAAGTACTGCTTGTGCATAACTGGAAACCCACCAAAAAACAGAAAAATGGACCTTTTTGGCATGTGTGATGAATCGTCTTCCTCAAAGGGATAGTACCATTTTTTCCCCTTTTACAGAAAGGTAAGTTTTGAAATGAAAAGTTCTGAGGAAGAGAACACTTCAGAAATGCCAAGGCATTTCAACATTTCTGCCCAAGAAAACCAAAATACTTGGGCATTCCTAAACAGAAATGTTCTACTTCAGCTTGTCAAGTCACTTTGACTGCTTCACTTAGATCTATGTTCACCTGAGCTGTTGTGCTAATGACTGCTGTTTCTGTAGTGCCTCCTGGTCCCTGTTCTCCAGTAGAGGCCAGGATGCCCCAGCAGGCACATGCTGATACACAGAGGTCTAGTGATTCCCACAGTACCACAGAGTGGTTCAATCACAAGGCGAGACTTGACTCAAAATCAAACGAAGAAATGAACTGAATGTCAAAATTTTAATTTTTGTGGGAACAAGTTTGACACTTCCAATAAAAGTACTTTCAGTTAAAAAGTTTCTATGCAAACAAACCAGACATACAAGATTGCCCAGGCATCCCCCATCTCTTGCTTTCAAAGTGTCTGAGCTTTCACACGTAACACTAGATTCTTCCTCTCACTTCAGGCCACAATGCTTTAAAAAACAAAACAAAACCAAGCCACCCAAAACCTACCAAACAAAAAACCCCAAACCAACCAACCAAGAACCCAAAAAATCCAACTGAAAAAAAAACCCAAACCAACCAACAGGTAATTTCAACCCTTCCCTTCTGTTAACAGCTAAATCTTGCTCCAAGAAATATCACAAACATATTAGGGATCCAAGAGTGCCACTGGACACAGAATGGTCACTCTATTTGCTACTCAGGAAACTTTCCAATCAACAGGTACAAATGAAAGGAAATGAAAGCTTTAGCTCTGGTTATTTGCCACCCCTTGAGAAGTATGAAGCACCCAGGTGGGAGAGAACATGGGAGAACATGGGATACTTGCTTGCCAGAAACAACCCTCTGGATGAGGGCAAAATTAGCTGCAGAACAATGTTTAAGCAAACTCCACTGACTTTGTTGTCTTAATAAACAGAAACTTCCTGGGGTTATCAAAGGCATCTCCTGTAACTTCTACTAATATCAGAAGATTCTCCTCATTAATAAAGCCACACACTGAAATTACATAGGTACTAATATGAAAATTAGTCAAAAGTTAAAAAGGGAATAAAAAAATTGACTTTTCATTTGTTTTACAAAAGCTACAGGTCCTACAACTCATTTATGTCCCTTCTGACAAAAGCAGTATTCCTTTGTCCCTGCAAGGGCCTCATCTAAAATGAGCTCAAAATCAGCAGCTCTGTATTTGCATCATCGGTGGACCTTCAAAAAGAAAATAATCTTCAAGTTTACAATAAATCTGGAACTTTCAAATATCCTTGCTTTGCTCCATTTAAAAAATTTGATGCTGCCTTTAGCTGTAAAATCCATTTCAAACAAACAGAAGGCAGAAACATATTTAAAATGTGGATTAAAAACTGCTTCTACCATGCAATAGCATCCTTTACATTTCTTTACAGTAGAAACACAAGAAAAACAAGTAAGTTAAGCCTTTCCTTCCTTTTTATATCAAGCACAGCTTAAGAATGTTTGATCTTCAAATATTTAAAATTAAAAATTCCAATAGAGTATCAAACCCTTAAAGTTGAGAGATGAACATAGGAAAGTTTCCAAACCCTCCAGTAATCAAAACATTATTATTAGAAAGGGGGGGAAATACAACTTGTAAAACCATTAACAGAACTAAAATATCCAATAGCTACCCAAAGATAATATCCAAGTGGAGAGAAATTTAAATTCCCCTACCAAATACTGAGAAAATAAAATGGCACTTTATTTTCTCTTGGGTTCCAGTAACCAAGAACTGATTAGTGATCTGAATCACATAAACCAAATAGTTTGACACATTACTGCTATGTCAAAGTACAGTATGTTCTGTTAGATTAAAATTTTGCTTTTCTCTCACACCAGTCCTCGTCTCTTAGGCCTGTTCAAGTGCCATCCTGTGTTTTGGCTGAGCATTGAGACTTGAAGTCAAAAGCCTATGTGAACATCAGAAGGTTGTATTGAAGAGTCTCTTTGGAACCAAGCAACAAGCAAGCTAATCAAAAATGCAGAACACAAAACTGTGAACTTTCAATATTTCGATTTCCTTCCTGCTGAAATTGCCGTATCAGCCAAAAGCAAACTTCAGTAAGTTAGTACAGCCTGACAACATATGCAATTTGCAATGGTAATTGTAACTCAGCATGGTAATACCTAGTTATCATTAAAATTCATAATCCTCCATTTCAAACAAGCCTGCAGTTTCTAGAGAAGTCCAGAAAGAATGTCACCCAAGCTCTGAAAAATGCCCCAGAGCACATGTGAATCCCAAACAACTACTCTTATTGAGCACTATAACTTTAGAACATCCCAAATTACTGAGTCACTACTCTTCCCTACTCTTGAATCTTGTCTCTCTGGCATATATATTCATGTACTACTTGAGCCTTAGGAAAGTTGCCTTGTTCTTCACAGCTCTTTTACTCCTCATACAAGCACAGTATGTGCAAATAAATTAATCATTTCTTTGACACAGATTTGCTTACATAGTGGCTGGAGTCCTTATCATCCACCTTTCTCTTTTTGATGTCATTGGCATATTCAGGGCCATTCCTGCGTTTATCTGTGCTTCGTAGACTGTCCGCGACCAACAGAGAATTACTCTGTAAAGACAAAAACAAGGTCAATCAAAAATTCTTTTAGGATTCCTTCATTTATTCTTAAAAACTCAAATTAATGTGATAGATGCTTTAGAAATGTGATACCTATTTAGTCTTTAATTCAATTTAATTCAAAACAAAGTCCTCCAGGCAAACATGTACAGCTTCACACATTCTAAGAAGCTTGGCTTTCATTGTTCAACTCATCAAAAGTTTAGTTCACTTGTCAGTCACCATCTATTTAGCTAATTAATTCAACTGAATTTATTGTTTAGGAGAAGAAGCAGGCTTGCTGTTTATTCATGAGCAAGTAACAACGATTTTATTATTTTTTTAATATTCAGATTCCATATAATAAAAGAGATTTATTACACAATCTGATTGATCAGTCACTTTTAGAACATCTTAAATAGATGAGGCTTTGATATGTCTACACCTGCAGGTATGGACAGATAAATAGCAGCTTGCCTTTAATGCCTAAAATAATAAGTATTTGCTGAATACGTTTATGCAGTAATCAATTGTTAGCTGGCGTAAACTCCAATTGGATTCCTTCAACAAATGTATTGCAAACAAAGATCAAATATTTTTACTTCCAGCATAACATTCACTACTAGTGTGAAATTAAGGCTAAAGTGTTGCTTAATCAGACTTGATCTGAAAAACTGAGGCCAACACACGCACACAAAAGACAAAAGCAAAGACTAATCTTTTCCTCAAACTACATGGACTGCTTTCATTCATGCTAAGTTATGCTAAGTACAAACTGTTGACCCAAAGAGCATTTTAGACATTTTTCAGTCACATGACAATTTGATATGCCTGTGATTCCCGATTCCCATCTCCATCTCAGTTCCAGCTAAAGCATTAAAATGTGTTACAATGAGTTCTTTTAAGTGCGGGATTAGCATATGCAAGAGGGCAATTTGTTCAGTGATGTGTTAATGCTGCGAACAATACTGAATGGGTTGAGAAAAAAATCTCCTTTCACAAAGACCTGGTAAGCCTAGATCCTAAAAGCCAAGTACATGCTTAGATAAATAAATATAGGCTCACATAAATATATAAGTAAACACAAGTTTACGTCCATACACCCATCTCTCTCAAGAGAGAAGTCTAATACCAACATGTACTTCAGTGTAAGCCCTCAAAGGGGCTTATTTAGATCTACCCAAGAGACAGAGATATTTACTTGTAATATATAATAAACCTATACTAAGGGCCAGTGAACTGTGCATTGAATAGCTTCCCCTTTAAAATCTGAAGACATCAAGGTAGTTTTGCTCAGACACAAATGTTTAGCCCCAAGAAGAAGGACAAGGAAACAGGGTACATAAGGCATTCTGAATCCTCTTTTACCTAATTCAGAAGCTGCACTTTAAAGCCAACTCTAAGCTCTTTTATTCATGGCTATTCAAGCTAAACAAATGCCAAAGGGCTTACATAAAGCATATAGGAGGGTCTATTGAAATTCAGTATAAAGAAGCTCAAAATAATGTCTTTACCAAAATGTTTTGTAGCTAAAAGGTGGGCTTGTTGGATCATTGAACTAATTGCCTTGACAAATACATTTGGAATTTAACCCCTTATCTCCTCCCAGATGCACATAAATTCAGGCATTCACTAGTCTGAAAACTATTAAAACTAATTTTCAACATTTTAATATTGAATCCATCATGTTTGTAACAGTTGAAACATCTTAAGCAGTAGAAACAACTTAAGAAGCAAGGTGTCAATTCGAAGTTGATGAGAAAAGTTTTCCTCTTAAGGAGGAAAGTCTTTTAGTTAAGAGATACTTTCCTTAATAAAGATAACTAAAAGTACCTATTTTACTACTGAGTTTAGAATAAAACAAAGCAAATGCAGTAAAGTGAATAAAGTCAGTACCTTTCTTTAATTTTCTAAAAAAACCTGTGAATAGCAGAAAGGTGGCAAAAAGGCAACATCTGGAAAAAATTTAGCAAATCTGCTATTTGGAGTTACAGCTTGCAAATTCTGGCAACCTGTAGGTATAACTACAATAGCTGACCTTTTTTCTTCTTTTTAAATTTAGTCTACCTGGACAATGTTGACAATATTTTATACTGTTTGTCTTGTAGAATTTCAAAACTGTGAAATCCCAGCTCCCACTGTGCCCTAAATGCCAAACAAAGAATATTAGATTTGTTTTTTCCAAAAGACTGATGGTTTCTCACACAAACATGTAATTATATCACAAGCCTATTCTGCGAAACATATCCCCTATGGTCATATTTACACCACCTTTCTATAACTTACCATATTAATTTAAACTACTGTTCTCTGTGATCAGAGCATCCATGTTAGAAGCTGTTGTAGAGCAGCTCATTTCCCAACAGCTGCACCAGAAACTGCAAATAAAATTGTGCTCTTTTTATGGCAAAACCTATCAGTAAACTCAAAAGTTCCTGTTTTGTTTCCCATAGAAGTTCAAGAAAGCTCTAACAGCTGTGACTAAAATCACGTAAAGAAAAGCCAGCTTGCTACTGTAAGATATTACCGCACCTCAAACTACCAAATATGTACGATTTCATTCAACAACGTGAAAATACAAATCTCTTTTACAGTAGTGCAAATGGTAAATCCAGAATGCTGAAGAACAAATTAAATACAAATAAATACAAACAAGAACTGGTAAAGAGATGATCACAGTAGTGCAAATGGTAAATCCAGAATGCTGAAGAACAAATTAAATACAAATAAATACAAACAAGAACTGGTAAAGAGATGATCACAGTAGTGCAAATGGTAAATCCAGAATGCTGAAGAACAAATTAAATACAAATAAATACAAACAAGAACTGGTAAAGAGATGATCACATAAGCAAGCCTTGGGCTATTGTTATCTCTCACCCTTGTAATGTTAAGGTTCAGGAAATAGTGAGGACAGCATACTAAAAGCCACATTTCCTCATTTCAGTTCTGGCAGAGCTTACATTTGCTGGATATCCACTATCAAACAGGGCCAGCCAGAAGACAGCAACAACAGCTTCACAATATTAGAGTCTCCTTGTCTTCTCTTTAGAAGAGTAATCAATCTGGTTAGTTCTTCTAACTAGGTCTACTAACCACTGACTTATTTTCAAAAGTACAATAAGAATTTTTATTTTGGCTATACTTTTTTTAAATAACTCTACAGAAATCTTCAGTTGGGAAAGGTCTTCAATAATAATCAGTTTATGCAAAAAGGACAAAAAGATATATACATTCATAGTTTATATCCTAAAGAGAAACTGCTTGGCACCAATTTTTATTTTGTCTTAATTTCAACAGATCAGACACATGACTGAGGATATTCCTTTCACAGTTAAGAGTTCAGTTTATTAAGGATTACCAAACCCTTGCAAATCATGAAGCTCAGAGCAGAGAAAGTGGTCAAAATCAGTTTTATGTGTTTTCCTTTTCTTTCGGTCATTTGCTTTATACACATGAAGCCCTTTTCTTCAAATAAGTCCCAAAAGAAAACAAAAAGGTTAATGTAGCACTGCTTCCTGTCAGAATTACCAGACCACATAAATGCTGTACAACAGGCAACTTGTGATCCTAAAGCAACTCTGCTGCCAGCAAAAGTTAAATACTGAAACCACCAAAAGACAAATGTAAAACAAAAACCTAGTCATGGTGCACAGAAAGAAGGCAGGTTCCTACTAGGAGTATAATGCACATCATTCAAATGCAGTTCTTTGACTGCCATACTGCTCCCCACAGGAACCATTTCCAAACCTCAAGTACGTGTGCCAGAAGTACAGGCTGAGAGCACACGGTATTTTATTTATCCCATTATCCCACTTATAATACAGCACAGACAATTCATTCAGAATAGTCCATACAGAACTGACAAACCGAATTTATACTGATCATTATAGCAATTAAACAGCAGTATTTATATCTGTCCACATGGTTCAACTGCACCTGGTCCCAAGTAAGATCTTCTCTAGTGTTGGGCTCCTTAGTCCTCTCACTCTCCTTTCCTGCACACACAGGCTTGCTCTGTGCTTGGCCATTCCCTGGCTCGCAGTAAATCCATGCAAGGACAGCCACCAGCCATCACAGCCACAGTCAACAATTTGGGCTTGCCTGACTTGCTCAGTAGAGCCTCTGTGCTTATTTTAACCACACAGGGACCTCTGCCCTGCTGCTGTACCACACACGAGTGCTGCCCACAGATATGAACATGCAGACAGGAACAGGTGCAATTCCTTGCTGAGTAGGCAAAACAGGATCATATCTAACAACTACACCCAAAACATCAGTTGCTCTTTGTCAGGACTCACTGACAGGAATACAGTAGATGCTGGAAGATAGACTTCAATATCCCCCAGACAGGCAAAACAAAATTGCCCTCAAAGCTATTCTACTCCAGAATCATTAAGTTCAATTTGTTGAATATGCTTATCGCAAACATGAATGTCAAGAACCAAAGCTGACTTATAAAGTCAGTAGGTTTTGTGTCAAATTACTCCTGATGGAAAGCTACTTGACTTCACCTTCTTTTCAACTACCATTTTAAGTTATTGATTTTACAATCAGAAAATATTAACAAGGAATAAGTTGATTTCAGTATTTTCTAACGTTTGTCAAAATTAAGGTATTCATAAAAATTTTTACCAGACCACCTCAATCCCCTTGTCCTTTGTCATCAACTTTATGCTGCTTTCTATCAGCTACAAACCAAACTGCAACATAGCAACCCACAGCTCTTACACATGAGCAAAAGCCTTTGCAAAAGCCAATTTGTAGTATGGAGCCATTCTTTTTTCACAAAGTCCAAGAAACATACTTGTGCTATGCTGATCAGTACCCTAAACTTCCATATAACAACTTCTGTGATTTTCCTCCCTCTTTTAAAAGAGCTAAGACACAAAACCAAACCAGCTTGCACATAATATCGTCCAAAAAGTAGCACTCAGTTATTCATGCCCTCTTTCTCCAAGACTGGGAGATGAAGAATAGGATATAGAGTTCAGGGCACACAGTATTTTTCTACTGTAGGAAAAGAGCATTTGTTCTACAAAACAATAACAACATTTACGCTTAACAATGAAGGCAAAAAAATCTCTGGGAAAATTTATGAATACTTCCTAGGTCTTAGAAAAGAAGTTCAGTATTTTTCATGAGGACAAAAGATAAACACTAACTAATGTAAATGCTAAGCACACAATGAAGCAAGATTTCACTGTGTGAAAATTACTGCTGTTACAACAGAGTGCATCAAAACATTTGCATTTCTGTGCTGTCCAAACAGGATACTAGAACAGTGGGAAGACAAGTGATAAATGAACAGCTATGATGACTTTGAAAAATGTTGCAAGTATGTTTCCTAGAGAAAAAAACGTGGACATTGAAGTTTTTTTTATACTGACATCTCTCAAAGCTTTTACCTTCAGTTGCAAAACTTGCTTCCTTTGCCTGGCTTCAGTACCTGGAGCCAGAATTTGCCCCATTAGAAGGGATGCCTGCATTTGTACAGCAACAGGACCCAGTTTGGGACAGTTAGAGATACATCAGCCAAAACCCACCAGCTGTTACTCACATAGTCACCCAATTTAAATTTGACAAAGGAGTTCTAGCATTCCTGTAGTAAGTATACTATTATTACTACTTATGTTATACATTACACAAACATGCATCTAGCAAAAAACTTTTCTTCATTTTACTTTCTGGAACTTGAGCTAATATACAAAAGAAAAATGTAGCCCTTGCTATTCAGATATAACAAAAGTAGTTAACCTGGTCAAAATAAACGATAATGAAATCATGTCTTTTTATTAATTTATGAATACAAGAATTTCACTACTTTTGGTGTATTTCCAGACATACAATACATAAAAACTCATGACTGCTTATCTAAGGAGACTTTAAAAAAAATCTAATTTAAAAATTAATATGCTCCAATCTGTCACAATATGCTTTAACTCAAATTTATGTCAAAAAACTTAATTTAAAACCCCATAAACAAGCATTAAATTTTAATTTTTCAAACTTCTACATTTCAAGCTGTTAGCTTCTCCTGATAGTGCTCGAAGGTCATGTTAGACATATTTGATGAAAATCATATTGTAGAACTGCACAGTAATAACAAATATCATGGTGAATTTAGGTAACTTACAAACAGCATGGGATTTGGTGTCTTGGGTGATGAAAGCATGCCTGTCAGGATTTTTGGCAGCACTATTACTTTTAAAATGTTGTTCTGAAAATCATATTGATTGTATCTTGATGACTCAGATGTCATAAAGTGATTTCAGCCACATAGAAAAACCAACAGACCTGATGCTATGACTTGTGTACTTAAGACCCATCTCATATTATCCTTAAAAATATATTTTATATTAAAAACATTTTATTAAAAATACAAGGGAATTAGTGAAGTTTGAAGAGCCTGTAATTCCCAGCTGATCATTTTAGCCACCAAGTTGAACTTAACTATCTCTTGAATTACGTTCCTTCATTGAAAGTATCACTTACTTTTAAGTCAAGATTTTGATGCAACACTGTATTTAAAGAATTTGAGGTTCAAGTTCACCTGTATTTAGCTATTAAAGTTTAAGTTAGCTATGCAGTGCTATCCTACACTGAGACCAAAAAGAAACTAGGATGAAAGAAACTAGAAAGACCACAGTTAGTATCCAGAATTCAAAATATCCACATGGCAAAATTACTTTATTATATAAAGCCTTTATATAACACATAAATATTATTTAAAAGTTAATTATTGATAAAGCCAACATAAAAACCACCTGCTTCAGATAATAAGCAAGCAATCATCAGTTAGACATATGGATACAGAAGCAACTACAGTAATCTTTTTACATAGTTTAAGTAAAATTTACATCTATAGTAAACTGAGCAAGTGATCCTACAACTCTCCCACAACACAAACGCCAGGTTTAATTTTTGATAGTTCTCCTTCCATAGGCAAGAACTATCCTGAGCTACAAGATGATTTCAGAGTCCAAATTTCACAATGCTAAGCATCTGAATTTAAATTCAAACCCTTGACCAAATTATATGATGCACAGGGCAGGGGAAGCTGGGACCAGGGCAAGGACAGGAAACATAACAACCAAATCAAAACACAGAGCCATCACTAGCACACGTGCACGTAAGTGTGCACTCAGACACACACTGTAAACCTCCTTCCTTAGCCCTTGAGAAAAGTTACTGGGATTCCTGCAGGCAACTAACAGCACCCAAAGTAAGCCACACACAGAGCAAAAAGTCCTTAATAAGTCAGAGACTTCATAAAATCCAGCTTAAAATTATCTCTGCAGTTACATTGTCATTAATAACATTAAGCAAGCTGAATTGAATGCTCTTCTTCCTTATTAATATAAAACTAAAAGACTGCTGCAAAAGACATGCAGATAGTTTCCAGTAACTGTCAAGCAAGTCTTGTATATATATTAAATAAGCAGCAACAAAAGTCAGAAGTTTAGTACTGTAAAGCTATCTGTGAAATAACTTTTCCTAGTTCTTGTCTTTTCTAATTGAGAAAAAGAGTAAAATAGAGCCCAAATTCTCCTCTGACATAAACAAACAGAATTAGCTTTGTTACTTGAATTGGTATTAAGGTGCACATGACCATCTCTAACAGATTAATATAGCAATATCACTCAAACCAAAACAGCTTGAAAAGCAGCAAGTAATTCTTTAGAGGGCTTTTCAGATAAGACCAATTCTATTACAGCTTACATCTACAGGGAAAAAAGTATCACTGTAGAAGTTATACCTGAAGCACAAATTAAGCAGTAATGACATTAGTATAGCTTAAACAGATGCAGTTAAAAAAAACCTCCTAGGGCCAAACACCATCATGACACATTTAAAATTCCCACATTTAAATTTCTCACCTGTTCTCCAACTCTAATTCCTGAAAATCCTAGAGACAAAATCTTAACTCTGGACTAAAACTGCTGTTTTGCATTTTTTTTTAATTTTTTTTGTTTGCAGCTTCAAATGCCCCATTTCTGCAGCAAATAAGCAAATTAAAATTCAAGGCTGCCTAAAAGCATTCTGCTCAGGAACAAAAGTCCTTCATACAGTCCATCAAACAAATGATCTGGTGTTCTGCATAAACCAAAATATATCTTAACAGAAAACATATACGCCCTTGAATCATGAGAAAAACTAAAAGGAAAACAAAACAGACAAACAGCACAACATCTGATTATTACATTACTGGAAATGGAAACATTAGCAGGAATGTTGGTACTTACTGTGCCTGGCTCTCTGTCTGCTCCCGCAGTAACCAAGAAATGGACAGACATGCCCGTTCAGACACAGAGGCAAGAACAGAAATAAAAAAGGGGGGAAAAAATTAGAACACAAGCCACAAACAGTTTTAAAATGGCTTTTATTTATATAAGTCATTGCACATTCCTAATACAGTGATTTCCTGAAAATTACAGTATTTTGTAAACATGATTTACAGTTTAACCATACACAAAGCCTAGTTTTATTTCATGACAGAATAAATTATTTTCTTTTCAAAAATTAGTCAAGTGCAATTTTGCCCAATATTTAACTGAGTACTAGAATTTAAACTTATGAAACTAAAATAACAGATGCAATTATCTAAATCTTTTGTTTGAACACATTCACTTCAAAACTTAGCTTCTTATTCCCCCTACCTTCCCACCCACCCATTAAACAACATTACTTTCTTTGAAAAAATCCCCATTATGCAGTTTAACAATTTTCCACAATATGGTGCAGGCCACTGCTATTACAACTAAGCATTTACTAGGATGTCAAGAGGCCCTGCAAAGTATAGAGCAGGTGACACCTAGTGATCCCCTTTAAAATATTGAAAAATTCCAAGCTGAATTTTGCTTCAGTGGTTTATATGCAGACATTTTAAGTTTGCCAACAGTTTTTTCTCATTCTATTTAACTTGAATTCTTTAGAGATGCACATAATTTGCAGCAATGTGCAAATCTGACAATGTCCTAATCAGGCCTGCCATGCCTCTCACCTCTGTGGTGGTCTGCATCGTGATGCTTCTTGTCATCTTTTATTGCCAAGTGAGACTGCCCACCCAAAGCACTAGAGAGGGCAAGAAGGCCAGCACTGCTTCCAAGTGGAGGGATTCCTGGAGGCTGAAGTCCTGATGGATGCGGCGTTAGAGGCACTGGAGGTCCATGGCCATGGGAGAGATGCTGAGCCTGCAACTGCTGCTGCTGTTCCCAGAGGTATCATCATCCCCAGAAGGACAAAGTACAGCACATAGTTTGGGAAGGATAAGGCAGAAGTTTGGTTAATTACTGAAAATCTACAGTGGATTTTGACATTTATTTGTTTCTTCTTCATCTAGTCTCTCCCCTTTAACCCACCACACTATGTATGCTGCATTATATCATGCTGCCTGAGGACAACTCTGCTCATGTCCCAAAAAAGCTAGCTGGATACTTATTTTGCAGCTTGACAAATAACTTCAACATCTATAGATTATTGTGGGCAGCTACTGCCAGCCACAGCATCTCTGGCAACAAAGAATAGCAGCAAAAGACTCAAACACCTTTCCCTTTCTAGAGAAAGCTTTGTCACTGCTCTGAAAAAACCACAAAGTTTCAGTGGCAAGATTGATTTAAATGCACATCCCTTTCTTCTCCCAATTTGGAAACAGCAAGTACATTTCTATCCTGAATATTAAAAAATGGAAAAGATATGCTGAATTTCATATTTAGTAAAGTTTAATTTGCATTTTATTCTAGCCAAGGCTTTTAGGGGAAAGAGAGGGAAATTATTCATGACTTAACATTCTGTTTAGGAAACAGCTTTGAGCTGAAAATCCAGATATTCTAGATAGCATGGAATTCTCATCAAGAAACATGGTATTAATGAATACCTCCACCTGTTTTAAAAGGAGTTTGCAAGATCAAAATCATAATGAATGGACATACAACATTGTAACCAATCTGCTAAAATAATCTGTAAGCAATTTTAGAAACAGAGTTTTTACATTGGAATGTCTTCCCCATAGTTTAAATATTAAGATATTTTCTAGTTAAAACTTTCATGGCTTTATTAATGTTTACCAAGTTCAGCTATCCATTTAATTTGTCCAAAATGCTCAGCACAGGTTTTTTTAGAAAACAAAGGTTCAAAAGCACTTTTAGCTTAGCCATAGCTCCCATAATCTGCTCCAGGTTAACAGATATTCTGCCTTACTCTCCTGCTTCCTTGTATCTGGGCATATGAATAGAAGACAGAACAATCCTCTCCATCTTGGTCACTCTCCACTATCCCTCTGCTCAAGGCAGATACCAGGAAAAAGCTAGAGTACCATCACATTTATGGGATCAAAAAGGAGACAAATAAACCTATGTCTGAACAGGATGAACTCAAGTTTGACCAGGTGAATGCTATTGGTCCTGTAAGAGCATATAAAATTGTTACAGTACTGCTGGCAGCTAATGAATCATACCTAGACAGCAGCTTACAATATTTCACCCATTACTTCAAAAAAATTCAAAATAATGCAGAAATATTTTATCTGTTTCTTTAGGTGTGAAGACTTTTCAAAACAAACTGCCAACAATACCTGTATAACATCTACCAGCATATGAATGAATTTATTTATTACTATTTATATATATGTAACTACTGAACTCCTACACTTTTGCTTCTCATAACCCCATCCCAGGGCATGCCTTGAGCTGTTTATAAAATTATGCAGACACAGGGGCTGACATTCAAGAACTCTGGACTGCACTTGCTAATTTTTCACCTTTCTGCTGTCCCAACTGTCATGCAGCAATCATTTACTTATTTTGATATACAAGACAAATCTTTACCACGATCCATTTAGTCAATTCTATAAAGCCACACGTTAACTAAATCTTTCTCATACCACGTATGAGAAATTTATTTTCAAGTGCTGCATAAAAAGCCACATGCTAGTCTACACTTCAATACATACATCTGACCACCACCCTTTATAGTATATTTAGAAAACCAGGTAAAAGAGAAGTACATCTTATTCTTCTAATTTAATGTGTTCACAATACAAAATGAAACATTTTGAAGTAAGAGTTAAGAATAATTTTTATTTTAAGTAGTTGACACAGTAGCCTACTTTCTACAATATCAATCAGTTTTTGCTAGTGAACTGAAGAACTACCAGTAAGGAACACTGACAGTTCTGCATGGGTTTAGTTTGGGGGTTTTGTTTGTTTTTTGGATCTAGTCTCTAAAGAACAATAAGACATCCCTCTTCATAGACTTTAACAAGACTTCAGTAGTTTCCAGCAGATTTCCTCAAAACAGGAGTTGACCTGATATTTTGGCAGCCTCTCTCAGAGATAGTAATTTAGTCACCTCCTTCCTCATTGACCACTTCAGCCAGGTCTGTCACTGCACTCTAGCTCTGAGACAATATGAATCAGCAGAGCTGTGTAGCATTGTTGGCATGGGTCTTACTTGTCCCCAGCTGCACTATCACCCCACATTATCTAGTTTTGGTGTGCAACTGTCTGAGAATAAAAAGTGATTTATTCCTTCCAAACTGGTCTCATGGAGAAAAGCCTCTTCTCCAACAGTGAGCTCAAATTAGCTTCTTTTGCAGTGTGACCACGGGAAGGTCAAAACAGGGAACAGGAGTTAAATTGTTTCCATTCTTTTCCCTACCACTGGGGAAGCATATGAAGATAACCCTTATTCATCTCTCTCCTGCTTGGTTTAATTAGCAAACAAGTTAATCCACTTGATTTCAGGAAGCATAGGTTAACGTTTTAAGAAATGTTAAGGGCACGTTACCTACCATTTCCCTGGCTCTGGTTTGTAGCCGACATACCATGCATTTTGAAAGTCTGAGAAATGAGGAACAGATTAATGTTCTATAAAGGGTTCTGAAGCTGAGAGTGGGAGGGGTTGTATCCTGTGTTCGCTGGTGGTATTGTACACAGATGGTGGGGAGCAGTGGGGAAGGTGTGGTATGAGAGCTGAAGGTGCTTTTCAAAGCTGCTCTGCACTCTGTGTAGCTTTGCAAATAGTTACTTACAGGCACAGTACACAAAGATCTGTAAATATGGCACTACGTGAAACTGACTAAAGACTGAAATCCTGATTGTGGTCTCCTATGGCCAAAGCTATGTCACGATTTCATATTTATTATCTGATGTTCACTGCTGTTTAGGTCTTTAGTATACTGATTTATTGCTTATACATTACTTAATCATAATAGGTCTGAAGTTCTCCCTAAGAGATGAGGGATCATCCATAAAGATGATCCTTTCCAGAAGTTCATATTCTTTTTATTTTAAAAACTTTAATTTTTAAAAGCCTATTGTATTATCTTTGTAGAAGGGCTAGAAGGAATATGTGCTGCACACAAAGGAAGAAAATAAAGACCAGGGAGAGGGATAACTGCAATGTTCACCAGATGCATTTAGTAACTAAACATTTGCCATAGTAGATCCTACAAACAATTATGTTATGCATATAATCACTTTCCCATCACTTCAAAGACACTAATGCCTGCTCTGTAACCTTTTAAGAGCTTAGCAGCAGTGAGATATAAAACGGAGTAGGTTGGCAGCAGTATCATGGTCTACTAGGCATGTTCATTAGCAGTTAATTAAAAACTAGACATCTGCCATAAGAAATGTGCTCAAAAAAGGATGAGTAACAGGTCTGTCTTAGTACCAATTATTATCATTACTTGCAGAGCAAAGGCTGTGTCCACTTTCAGAGGAAAGTGGGAAGGTAGAGAAGAGTGCAATGATGCATATTTAAGTGACTGCACTAAGATAATTAGCCACGGTAGTGATTTTAAAAACATCAGTAGTTCACCCATCATTCTGTTGCAAAACCAGAAGTTCTTCATATTTGCAAAAGGAGAAAAGGAATTACAAACTCATATTACTGTACTGTTTAGATGTAGGTTTTACTGCCTCAGGTTTTTATTTCCTAGCATCTCCACAACCAAACCATGAAGACCCAAAACTCAGTATATAAAAAACCAGCATTAGTGTCTCTGAGCAAGCACCTCCCAACAATTTTAAAGGCAGTACAGCTTTTTACCTCCCACATTTTAGGCAAAGTGCAGCTATGAAGAGATCTTCAATGAGGACTTAAAATATGGCATTACATTTTCAATCTCTGACAAAGGCTTCCAAAGACAGAATTTTAGTATGTCTTTGTGAAACAGAGCTCCTATAATTAAACAGTGACAGGTCTCCCTTATGCTCCTTGGTCATAAAGATAGAGCACAAGCTCTACAACCCAACTCCTCACCTTAAAGCAGCTCTGTTGAGGTCTCAAACACCTGATTTTACTTTAATACGTCTTTCACTTAAATATTTGTTTTTCAATCCCTATCATTAAACACTTAGAGCATTCTTCTAGTCTTAAAAAGATGTATAATGTACTCTTCTCTATCTCTTGAAAAGCACTGAATTAAAAATTCAGATATGATTTTAAATGAACAGCAGAAAAAAGGTTATGCCTCGTCCCAAATTACAATAGTTGTCTTCTCTTGAGCTTTTTTTAAATAAATACTTGAAAAATAAACACAAATTTTTTTTCCAAAATCTTATCAGCAGTAGCATCAGTAATACTATCAACAGATGCCCCCAGGCTCCATAGAGGTGTTCTGAAAAAATATCTGGAAAACACATGTCATTTAGAGACTTACAATGTAAAGGACATTATTTCATGTCAACTTTTGTAAAATAAAAAAGTGATTTTGTTCAACTCAAGTGGACAGAAAGATGTGAGAGAAAAATATGTACTACTGTGTTCAGTTTCATTATATTCACTTCCTTTCCAAAGGGACATCTTCTGGTTTTTCATTGCTTCCTTAAATTTCATAAGGAAGTGAGAGCCTGCATCAAATATCTGTGGCCAACAAACACAAGAGGGCCACTGACTGAGCACATACAGGTAGTTGATCAAGGAATAACCTTTTCCCTCACTGTTTAGAAATATTCTTAAGAGCCGTATTGCAAACATAACCTTTCAAAAAAGAAAGTAAATCAAGACTATGCTCCTTTTGCGTCCCATTTTTTCCCTCATCCTAAAAAATCCCTGCATGCACAACCCACAGTACCAGCAGCCAAATTTGGCAGGAGGAAACTCATTAGACAGTGTAAGCCATTAATTAATACTTGCATTTAAATTTCTGCAAGTACTTTTCAAAGAGTATTTTAGTTATAGGGAAGAACATATTTCAGGACAACAAACAGTCTCTTGGAAGAATATATTCACATTCTTCTACAAAAGTGACTGTATTCATGGACATGGGAAGAGTAACAGATACCATCTACTTAAGATTTCTGGCATGTTTTTGATACAGTGCCTCACAAAATTCTTGCCACTCAAAGAAATAGTGCATTGAGGCATGGATTATCACATGGATGAGGAACTGGCTGGATGACTGCCTCTGAAGAGCCAATGAAACTTAACCCAAAGAGTCAATGGCTTCGCACCTCTGTGGAGAACAGTAGCTAGTGGTGTCCCTCAGGAGTGCAAAATGTGACCAACACTACTCAACATCTTCACCAATACCACAGACAACAGGACTGACTGCGCCCTCTGCAAGTTTGCAGATGACACCAAGCTGTGCAGTGCAATTGATTCACTTAAAGGAAGGGGTGACACTTGATATGGACTTTGACAGGCCTGAGAAGTGAGTGGGACCATCTCATGAATTTGTCATATGGTTCCACAAGGCCAAATGCAATGTTTGGCACCTGAGCTGCGGCAATTCCTAGACTGGGGATGAAGGGTTTGTTAATGACACTGCTGGAAAGGACTGGGGGGTGCTAGAAGATGAATAATTGGATTATTGCATCTGCACCCCACAAAGCAAACGGTATACTGGGCTGCATTTGGCCAGCAGATCAAAGGAAATGATCCTGTCCCTCTTCCCTCCTACATCATGAGATGCCTACTGGAATACTGTGTCCTGCTCTGAGGTCCACAAGGAAGTGCAAGGAAGACATTAACCTGCTATGGCAGGTTCAGAGAAGGCCCACAAACATTATCTGAGAGGGCTGGAACACCTTTCTTAAGAGAAAAAAGACAAAGTTGGAGTTGTTCAGACTGAACGCTCCACTGACACCTTACTGTGATCTTTACATACAAAGTGGGTCTGTAAGAAAATGGAAAGAGATTTTTCGCCAGGGCCTGTAGCAACCGAACAAGAGGCTACAGTTTTACACTGAAAGTTGGTAAGTTTATATTGGACATAATGACAAAACTTTTTATGTTGTGGGTGGTGAGACATTGGATGCCCTATCCCTGGAAGTGTTCAAAGTCAGGTTGGATAGGATTTTGAGCAACTTGTCTCTGTCTGGTGGAAGGTGTCCTTGCACATGGCAGAGAGATTGGGCTTGATCTTGGAAGGTTTCTTCCAATGCAAACCTTTCTAACGTAGGTGAACAGATTTATTTATGAAATAGCAAATATGCACTGCTTACTGCTCTATTTCCCAATTTGGCTTTGGCAGCAGCTGTCATGTTTCTTTCTCAGTGCTTCTAGAGGCTTCTTTTTCCTTGATAATATCACCACATCAAGTATGTTACTAGTCCCACAAGACACTTCCTTCTGACCTATTTCAACCTTTAACTTCAGTGCCACTGCAGCAATTTACAAAACCAAGGTCTGAGTTTGCTTTCTTTTGCTGACAATACACAACTGTGAAGAGTGGCTGATACACCAGACAGCTGTGATAACATTCACAGAGAACTCAACAGGCTGGAAAAATGGACTCACAGGAATCTCATGAAGTTCAGCAAGGGCAATATCCTACACCAGGAGGAACAATCCCATAAACTCATGTATGTTGGGGTCCACATAGCTAGAAAGCAGCTTTGCAGAAAACGTCCTTCCATAACAAATTGTGCATGAGCCCACAGCAGTGTTCCCTTGTGGAAAAGTAGGTGAAGGGCATTCTGGGCTGCATTAGACAAAGTATTGCCAGCAGGTCTAGGGAGGGGATCCTTCTTCTCTACTTATCACTGTGGAAACTACAGCTGGATTACTACATCCTGTTCTGGACTTCTCCTTACAAGAGACATGAACAAAAAGGAAAGTATCCAACGATATGTCTTGAGATAGCTAAATAATCCCAGGTCTCTCAGCCCCTCCTCATATGACATACTCCAGTCCCTTATCTTTATAGCCCATCACTGCATGGCTCCATGACAAGAGGCAATGGGTGCAGACTGAAACACAGGAGGTTTGTCCTGAACATTAGAAACACTCATTTTTGATTGAGCCCTTGCACAGCTTTGGAGTTTCATCCTTGAACATACTCAAAAGCTGTATGGACATGGTCCTGCGTAACTGGCTCTGGTGGTCCTGTTTGAGCAGGGTCAAGTAGATCAGACGACCTCCAATCATCCCTTCCAATCGTACCAGTTTCATGATTTGTGGACTGAAGAATCACAGAATGCCTGCGGCTTCAAGGGACCACAGGGGGACATCTGGTCCAACCTCCCTGCTCAAGCCAGGTCATCCCAGAGCACATGGCACAGGATTGTGCCCAGGCAGTTCTTGAATATCTCCAGTGAGGGAGACTCAAAAAACCTCTCTGGAAAATCTGTTACAGTGCTCGGTCATCCACAAAATAAAGAAGTTCTTCCTCACATTTGAATGGAACTTCGTGCGCATCAGTTTGTGCCCATTGCCTCTTGTGCTATGGTTTGGCACCACTGAGAAGAGCCTGGATCCACCCTCTGACACCCTCCCTTCAGATACTCACAGACATTGATGAGGACTCCTCTCAATCATCTCTTCTTGAGGCTGAACAAATCCAAAAGCCTTTCCTCCTAAGTGAGATGCTCCAGTTCCTTCATCATCTTTGTAGCCCTCCTGCTATAGTGACAGGCCTGCTACTAGGCCATTCTTACTAATACTAACACCAATTCTTACTGCTTACTGTTGTCCCCCTGTTTTAACAAGTTTTAGAAAAATGAGTCAGGTACTATTATAATTTCTTCATTTTTTAACTACTTCCTTTGAAATATCTGTTTATTTTGGTCAATTTGGTTTCCTTGCTTCCTCGTCTTCTAAATCTTTTATTCTCAGAGAAAGAAAGCCACACTATACCACAGTAAACAAACTTTAAAGTGCCCAGAACTGCATGTCTAGCTAATGAGCCAAGAATGCGGGTTTGTAGAAGTTGTTTGAAAACTATCCTTATGTGAACAGGCCACAGTGCCTAATGTGGGAAGAGAATGTCCCTTCACAAGCAAAGAATAGTGTCTTCAGCAAGTTTCTTCCATCTATAAACCACATGAAATGTCATTGTACTACAGAAATTTAAGACCATAAAAGGACAACATTGGTAAAAGCTATTCAAAGCCATATATTTCACACATACACACTTTGTGTGGCAGTGGCATGATTATTTAAAGGCCCAACTGTCTCATGGGCAAAATCCTATTCCTTTTCTATGCTTTATGAAAGGAGATGTAGTGGGTAGTGTCTTGGGGTTGTCATATTGATTTTCCACTCTCACAAAAACAGCAAATGAAACCTCCCAATTTTACTGTGAAGAGAATTTATGTCAGGAAAAAATCCACATCAGAAAGGTGTAAGTTAACTTAAATTTCTGAACAGAAAGCTCTTCAAAGTTTTTCCCATTTCCTGTTTTTGCTAGTTCAGACAACACAAACCACACTAATAAGTATCAATTGCACAACAATATCTTTAAGTAGTAAAGAGTTGCATAAATTGCCTCTCATAAAACAGAAAACCGATGCTATACTGGGATAAAGGCAGCTTGTCACACACATTCCCCAAAGAGTCCTTTATTCACAAATTAATTTCAGCTCTAAGGTAACTGAAATAAGGCAGAGAAGTTGTATTTCAGTGCTCCACTGATACAGTGCTTATAAGTACACTAAGCCCTTGTGTCACTTTAACTACTAAAAGAAAAAATAAGATAAAGAAGGTTTGGCAACATGCTCAAAGTAATCCATGAAGCTACTTCAAAACAGCATGAAGCCTAGCTGGAAGCCTGTACCCCAAGGTTCAAAATAACCCCAGTTTTGTTTAACTTGTTCATCAGTAACCTGCACAAAGGGACAGATGCCTTCTCAGCTGATCCCACAAAGCTGGGAGCAGTGGCCAATACCCCAGAGTGCAGCNTGCTGTGCGGATGACTGAGCACTGGCACTGGTCACCCAGAAAGGTGTTAGAGTCTCCCTCAAGGGAGATATTCAAGAACCATCTGGACACAATCCTGTGCCATGTGCTCTGGGATGACCTGGCCTGAGCAGGGAGATTGGACCAGATGTCCCCCTGTGGTCCCTTCCAACCTTATCCATTCTTTGATTTTGATTCTGTACATGTATTCTTTGGCTTGCATTCTAAGATATTTTCTATTTTTAAGAAAAAAAATTGTATTTTCTCAAAGCAAAGAGAGAAAAAAAAAAAGTCTTCCAACACCAGAAAGGCTTGGGCTGCTATTAATTACATGGCCAGTACCAGTACAGACACAGTACTTTTGCTGAATTACAAGAGCCCATCTTTAAATTTCAATACTGAAGTTAGCTTTACACCTGCAGAACTGAGAAACAGGTCTTCAATGATTCCCAGTATAATTCAAAAAGCATTTAAAATTAATTTTCAAGGGTAACTTATTAGCCACTGATAAATTTCCACATTACCACTATACATTGCAAGGGAGATAGGACTCTTATATTTCCCTTAGTACACATCTGAGCAGTAATTCTTATCTTTGCTGCACCTTCCTGTCTTGCTAAACAGCTAGCTTTCACTGCCTTTCCTTTTGGCATCTTCGAGGGCAAGCCCAGGCACCAGAATTAGAAAGATAAGAGATAATACACTTCAGATCACTTTTGTAAACAGTAAATGACAGGTGTGGGTGACCCCACCCAAATGCTTTGCCACCACACCCAGTGAATAAGCCCTTCAGCTGTTTTTCCACTAAAGTGATCAGCAATTAACTATTTAACAAATTTTTAGTGATAATTCTTAAATGGCAGGATTTCTAACATCCCATTATCATAGAGGGAATAATTATACAGCAGTGCCAGCAGGACTGGCGTTTTCACTGAGTGGGTCTGCGCTAGCAGCCTCTCTGCTGCGGAGCCTCTGTGGATCATCCCGCCCCACGCAGGCAGAGCCCTGCAGCGAGGACGCAGGGCATTGCCAGCAGATGGAATTCTTCCAGTTCAGTGACATCTTCTCCCCAAGGTGCATTAACACTCCACTGCTATAGCTGCACCCACACAAAGGCTTTTGCCGACAGAAAAGGGTTTTCTTCCTCCCTCTCTGCTTTTAGGCACTGCAAGTCAACCTAAAACTCTGTACATTGCACCACGTGCAGACCCACTGAAGCATGAGTAGAGCTTGCATCAGCAGCTATAATGGCAACACAACAAGCAGCCCACAAACTAAAGAAGCCCTTTTGCTAGTATAACCTTTTATGTATGTACAAACACACCACATTTTATATGATATGTACACAATATTTTACATCTCAATATATCACTAATATACAGTCACATACAGCACATACTATATATTATATATAGTATTCCATGGATGTTACATATGTATTGACTTTATACTTCTGTGTAAAAAATACAGATCTTCAGTGTGTTTGTACATACAAAAAATGCGTATTCCAGGGCTTGCTTAGGAACAGCTCCTGTCTCAAACACATCATAGCAAAAAAAAGAAAGAGAAATTAATCATAAGACCATGTTTTTAAGGGTACTTGAATTAATTATGTTATTTGCCTTGTTTTTAACTTAGATAAAATCATGGGGGTTTGCTGGATTTCTTTTAAATTCTGAAGAAAAAGGGGATAAACAGCAAAGCTGAAGGCAACAGGAGAAAAAGACTGCCACAATGGAAGTCAGACAAGCCTTCGTAAAAACAGATGCCACAGGAGGGGTAGAGTCAAGAGTCACCAAAAATGAAAAAATTATCTTGGCTTGGGAAAACATGTCTCCACCAAAGGACTTTCCAGACTCTAAATGAAAACAACAAATTCAGAACCACAGTCTAAAAGTCACAAAAGATGACCTTAAAATCTTCTGGTTCAGACAAGACAACGGCTGGTTTTCTGAAACTATTCACATTTCTCTATCACTGTCAATCTAAGTCAGTTCAAGAATAAAGCTTTTCTTTAATTTTAGACAAGTACACATTGCCTTCTCTGAACACTCAGATGCAAGCCTGAAGTCTCTAGAATGAAGCTGTCAGCACACACTGCTTCTGGTCTGCAGAAACTGCCAGCACATTTCATTTCTGCGGCAACCATAAATTCCTGCTATTACTCACCTTCTAACCTCAAATCTATGTATTTGCCTTTTTAGCTACTGTTAGCATACTACCACCATCCAACAACACTTCAAAAGCATGCTCTTGCTGCACAGCTGCCAAAAACAACTAGTTCAAGCATGCACCAATTTGGAAATGACTTACAGATATTACTCTAGAGGGTTTTATTACTGATGTATGATTATCTTAAAAAGTATTTATTTTCTTTCCAGGCTCTTTTAGTCTTCAGAAATTTAACTCTTGCTGAACATGACAAATTATTGAGCAGCAAGGCTTTTTGGTAAATTAAAATCCAGAAGGTAAATAGAGGATTTGAAAATATACTCACTACCCTTTTGTCCCAGCTACTGCTAACTACAAAAACATTTCAGAGACATCAAAAAATGAAAAATATGACAGTCATAAGAAAAGCATTATACCAGTCTTTATTTTGTGTTCCAAGCTAAGACCAGGATCTTGTATGTTTTCTCTACATTCCATAACAACTTTGACACACCAAACAATTACTTCTGAACATGAATTTATGCACTTTTGCTAATTCTTGCTTTTACTTCCTCACTCCTGCTGCTTATACTCAGTAGTGAGGAGCTCTCAGAAGAGCCAGTTAGCCAGCAGCTTTATAAACAGTACCAGATACTGTTTCAAGCAGCTGAGTATTAATTTCAGGCAATTAACTATTATACAAGATAACAACTATGGTAGTTCAATGAGTACTCTGAAAAATTAAAAAATAATGCAGTTACTAGATAACAGAAATTCTGCAATTGAAACAAACTCTTATGCATATTGAAGAGTTACAGCAAAATGCTGTGAAAATTGTTTTTGTCACACCTTTACTATTTCCTAAAGTTATCCTAACTGCCTATGCTAGCCTCTCGCTGGGCAACGAAAGGCAAAACAAGCTTCTTGTCCAGTCCTCCCACACAGCCCCTATTTCAACACTATCTTGCTCTTCCCTCATGAAAAACACAGAAAGCAGGTTGCTGTTTTCTTGACATTTCCAATATTTAATATTTAATTGTGTCCCCCTGTATCTTCCTCCACCTACATCTTCCTCTGCACCTTCCTACTCTGTGACTCCATTGTTGACACTGGCACCTAGTCTAGTTAAGAGATATATTTTATCTGTGCAGTCCACATCACTCCCATTTGCGGCAATTAATCTGCCTCAGTTTATCAGTGTTTCCTTCTCAAAATCTGTTTGGTTCATTCTTTGTGCCACTTTTACTGCAAAGTAGGCCAGCCTGGAGCTCTACATCATTCAGCATACTAACTCCCAACAACTTTATCTACTCCTGCTCACGCTGCGATGGGACAACTCCGTGAACATAACCATCCTTCGTCCTTACTCAACTAACTTCTTACCATTTCATTTCTCATCATATGCAGTCCAAGTTGAATTTTTCTTTTGTCTGCACCAACCAATTCACCTCTCCCACACAATTCCTTCCCCCTCCAAATGTACCATATTTCCAACTCCTTTCCAGACAAGTGCTGAAGGTTACATCACATTTTATCTCAGCCTACTGACTCTTTATCAAGTCCAATTCCCCCACATATCTCACTAAGTATGAATGCAAAGCAGACATTTGTAAGAGAGATAAATTATGTACATCTCTTAATTTTTTCTCCTTTTACTTAACGTCATTTCTACGAATATTATCCACTTTATCACTATCTTCAAACATGGTAAGCTATTCTGCCTATATCCTTGAATCAAGAGAGGTGAGTCAAATCACTTTCTAGAAGAAGTAATCCTTTCCTCTAGGATTAAAAAACTTATGCTCTGTGCCAATTATATATATTAAGACACATGTACACTGCTCCAATCACATTCTGCAAATTCTTGCTTTCAGCTGCATTATTCCAACATTTTTATGCAACTTCAGTCCCTTTTATTACACCAAAACCATTCTTTCCAAACCAGTTTAACTAAACCATTTGGAGCCAAGTACACAAAATGAATCAATCAACTCTTCAATGTCGAATCCTTCTATCTAACCCTTCCTGAAACTACATGTTCTAATTAGAATTTCTTTCGTTCACTATTATCACACACGTTTTTCCAAACTTACCATTCTCCTCTGCTGCAAAACAGACCAGTTTTGAGCTCTACAGCATTCAATCTGTACACTATAGCCCCAACATCCACTCAGTAAAAAGGAATCTAGCAAGAGGTACCAACTCACACTTAGCACTGCACATGTTATCTCATAAAAATCTACCCTCTCTCTGCATTCACAGTTACAGCTGCATATCTTCAGGTTTTAGCACCAGTTAACAATATTTTTGTACAACTGTCATATTTTCACTCCTTTCCTGAAAGCTACTAGGCTTCACAAATTTTTAACTGTATACTTGGTCTCACCTTTGACTTGTAGTTTAGATACTAGATCTTGATGAGAGACACCTGAAGTTCTTTTGTTTTTCTTTTTGGGCAAGATCCAAGGTGAAGCTTTTTCCATCCATCCCACATGAAGCCTTGCAAGACAAGGGAGGTTTGGCCTGCAATTCAATTCCATTTGACTTTTGGATGCAATTTTGCCCTCTCCAAAATGGCTGAGAATACCTTCTTCTGCAGAAAACTGTCTTTTTAAGATACTACCTTCCTCTATATTGCTGCTCCAAGATTCATTTCCTATCAGTTCACAGAGAGTGGGTGTGTGGGAGTGGGGTGTCAAGAGGAAACCAAATTTGGTTAACACCATTTCTTTCATGTTTTATACACTTTCTCCCAGATTTTCTCTTTTGTGTAGGTCAAGCTACCAATACACATCAATACCACTTCCTTATTTTTCCTGCAGGCTCAGTGGCACTAACAGTAAAAATCTGACCATTGTTTGGGAACTGGTATTTTGAGAATACTGACTATGATGCTGACAAATACCTTCCTCCCTTGCTATCAACTTTAAGTCGGGAGCCTTTGTATTCTAAAACCAGCTACCACACTGAATCCTAGGATAAAACTAAGGTTTCTATGTGTTCTAAAATATGAAGAATAACTCAGGATGTTGGTACTCAATAGAGCTCCTATTGCCAGAGTTCAGTAATTTAGACTTTGGGTTAGGGAGTTTATGTTAAAAGTGAGGAGAATGTCTTGTGCTCACTAGATCTCATTTTATTTAATTTAAAAGAACTAGGCAATTTCCCCTCCCTCAGCACATAATGCAGATCATGGCTGAGAAGGATCTAAAGTAATGCTACAGCTGCTTAGCTCTTCCCTTGCACTAAATTCTGCATTCATTTCTGCTCTAGTCTGTATTTCTATTTTATAATGAAACATACAGCCTAGTTATTTATAGGCTTTCTAAGGATTAACTACACACTCATAAGAATAAACCCTCAAGAGGTTAACCTCATCCTCTTAAGCTTCACACACTACAATCCCAGAGATAGCTGGCAACCACAGCCAAGAGAGAAAAAATAATCCCACATCTTGCTAATCCTTTAGCCAATCACCTCATGCAACAGTGGAGAGGCCTCTCGGAGGCCAACAACTCAATCTGTCTCAGGAGCACTGTCAGTCCAAAAGATACACATTTCACTAAATCATTAGCAACCCACCTCAACAGGAAAAATACCTGGCTTCTCAGCAGTATGCTGAAATCATGCATCAAAAATGCAGTGCTGAAGAAAGTTTCCAGTTTGCTGCTTGTATTTCTCATTCAGATATTTGCATATTCTACTCATAAAACTAGTTTATTGATTAGAAAGTAAATCTAATCTTGCATTGTTCACACCTAGACATACCAATTTAACTGTCACTTGTATTTCCTAACATGAATCTGTTATTGTCTAGACATCTCAAGAAAACAACCCCACAAAAACCCAACAAAACACAAAAAAAACCAAACCACCCACAAATAAGCCAAAACCCTTCAAGTTAAACCAAAATGGTCTACCTAGTTCTTTCATGCCATGATCTAGATTCTTCCTTAACCCCAGAAGTGGACACTGTCTGCAGCTGCAGCAACGCCAAGGAGTTAATGGGGGCACTTATCCCTTTAGTTGAGGGTTTCTGCTTTGTTCATTATTTATCTAGCAAAATTGCTACTTCATTCTACTCTAATATAATAAATATTGAATGGTGTTATTTTAAAAAAATTGAAAGGACATTGTTTAGCCACACTGCTACCCCATGCCTGAAAGTAAAAGCCTTCAAGAATAGGTAGGAAAAGGCCAGAAGTATGACTGTTAATAACCAAACATCATCCAGGGTTTTTTCCTGAAGTAAGAATTTTTAATCAACACAGAGGATTAGCACTGCTTGCAAGCTCACTGAGTCCAACTATATTACTTTTTTAAAAAAATGTGTCAATTTATTCATTCTGTTTTGTACGTGCTTAATATACACCTATTCCAAAGCCTGGCTTTTGATTTCATAGGCAAATTCTCTGAAAAATCCCAGTCCTGTGAGACTGTAAGTCTCTATCCTCATAGTCTGTCCTATAATTGGCTTCCCTCTTTTCAACTGGAAATAAAAAGTATAAAATAAATATAGTTCAAGATCATTTTGTATTTCAAAACATTATTCCTAGTAATTAAAAAGTCTTTGTTCCCTTCCAGAATTCACACATTGCATAGGAGTAACAGGAATTGTTCTAACTGGAGGAAGGCATTTGGGAAACTCTTGAATCATCCGGTGTCAGAAAAAAATGGTCTTTAAGGACAGAAAGGAAGGAGGGAAAAAAAGGCAAATCCTGGCAAAAATGCAGAATATTATTTAGTCAAGAGAAACCAGCCAAGTTAGTACCAGCTAGCAAAATGAAATTTCCCTCCTACCCTCAAGAATTATCATATGCATGTATTTTAGGTAGTGTGACACCAGAAGCCGCTCGTTTGCATCCTCTGCTGTTACAGATTCATCCAGCCTATTTGCACTCTGAAAAGAAGTTTGATGATCTTTCATGCCCATAATAGGTGTCTAAACCGTTAAATTACTATATCTTTTCTTATCTTGAAAGACACTGCACTTTAGCAGCATGGCCCTCCCATTGTTCTGCACACTAAGTCGGGTCCCTGAACAATACTGACAGCTGCTATCAAACTGTGCCGTGCTCACCCTGGGTGCAGCTGCCGCTTGTAGGGACAGACAGGCTTCTGATGTGTCCTCCCCTCTGGGGAAAGGGCTTGACACCCTGAGTGCTCCGTGAGGGGGAGTAAAGGTCCACTGAATTGTCAGCCTGATTTTATGCTATTCAGATTTTCCAGGACGTACACCGTCCCTTTCAAACAAAACCAAGCATGTGTCAGAGCATGAAACTTATTGTGCTGCACAAGGTAACTGTTGATTAATAAGACTGTAAAAGATCACTGGGACACACATGCAATTTTGGCATTATGTAAATGCATGCATCTACTTGGTCAAACAAATTTTGTGCCCAGCATGGTAATTTCCTCACTCACAGTTCTGGTTTTGTATGGCATCATCCTCAAGTCTTTCATAAGACAGAGGAAAGTATTTCTTCAGGTAAATCTTAGATAATTAAAAACCAAAAATAGTAGAGGCTACTATTCCTGCTTCCAAAGAGCTTCCCTCCTTGCTCCTCAAAAAAACCCAAAAATTCTTAATTGCATGTGGTACTTGTAGATTTTATGGCTTTTAAGACTATAATGTGCAGACTTTAAAAAGAAGTAGATGATATTCCTGAGATATCAAAATTTGGTTCGTCTAAGTAGCACTATTTTAAGGTGAGAAAGAATTTTTAAAAATATATTTTAATATGTTTCCTTTTACTGCATAAACACTTCTTTAAAACTAGTTCATAATGAAGGGGTTTCCATTCCATTTTCATCCTTAAGAAGTAATTTGTTTTAAAAAATGCAAGAAAGTACGGTTCTCTAATCTTTGCTAATCGAATATCACAAATGTACATGTGGTGTATTTCAAAGATCAAATCAGGTATTCATAAACTAATTCATTACACAAGCAAAGCATAGAGGAGATTCTGACAAATACAGTGTGGGTTTCTAAGATGTGATTAGCAAATCAACTAAGTAACAGTCAAAATTTGATACGAAGGAAAAACAGCACAGATTTGAAGGGGGGGTATGTTTATGCAAAGCTAATCTGTCAAGTGTAATAAAGCAGCTTGAATAAAATTTAAGCTGAAAATCCACTGAAGCTCCCCATTTCAGGGAGGAAAAGCTATTAAAAGGAAATGAAGGTCACCCTCCCAGTTTATTTCACCTAATTGACTGCCAATAGCTTACCACAGGCAAACCGACTGCAGATCTGCAATTGAGAAACTGATGAAAGGAGCATTTTCAAGCTGAGGCTCATTCTTTTAATCCTCCCTCACTCCTATTTTTTTTTTTCCATCTCCAGTTGGGATGTAATTTTAAGCACAGATGGATTAACTGGTTCCATTGTCTGTAGACGTCATTGGACTATGGCACTGTTAATCCGTACAGCAGCATGTCTAATTATCATTACAAAGTGTCTGAGGGAACTATAAAGACCAGCAGGGCATCTTCTCACAAGCAATTAACATAAATTGATAAATGAGTAATTTGAATCCGCTCAAGGCGCTCACATATGAATAAAATCAGAAAGGACAGGTTCTTGTTTCGGCTACTTCTTTCACTTAGTCAGAAGGGCAGAAAACATGAGAAATATTCCAGACTTAGTGGCAGGGGAAATGAACTCATACCGTGGAAGGAATGTATGGTTCAAAAAGTTCATTAATACAAAGCAAATGACTTGTGATTGACAACCAGTCACAAGCAAGTAGTATTAACTTTTTTAGCATATTTAAAAGCACATTCTTGGTGAAAGGCTATTAGAACACTGTGTCAGACAATTAATACTACTTCAAAAGCAAGTGAAGTTTCTATTCAGTAGCTTGCTAATTTAAAATTCATGAAAGATTCACAAGAAAGGGAAAGAAAGAAGAATGAATAGTTGTATAAGCTCCAAGAACTCAAGTGTCACAAAAAGAATGAGGAAAAAGTATCTAGCTCAACTGACATACAATACCCATAAATAAACAAGCAGCTCTCCTAAAATTATATTTCTTGCAGAAAAAGTTTTGTTACATGGAGCATTGCTTTACAAAATTATGTTCTGACAAGGTAAACTACTACTTTTATCTCTGCTAAAATCTGTGGGAAGCAAAAATACTTCAGCAACACTGGGCATCAAAACAGCATTAGCTATCAAAACATTAAGTTTATTTTTAAAATAGCAAAGCAGTAAGATATGAAAGCGAGTTATACACACTGTAGGAGGTAGACCTGGAAGGCCACGTACCCCGATGATGGCATTCAGTTCAGCCATGGTCACTTGTTTGGCACGTTCTACAGCTTGGGCCACTTGTTGCTGATGCTGTTGAAAGAAGAAGGGGTATAAGGAGGAATTTGTGTTAAGGTATTACCACACCATATCGCACCAGGATCACAAATACTTGAATAACCAGTTTGTCTGCAGAAGCCCACACTACCCATCGAAAGGCATCTCATGCGGGTAAAAGGTAACAATGCCCTATTTTTCACCTGTTCAAAAGGAAAGAAGAGACCTGAAGGCAGCCAGCTTATCTCTTACCCCACGTCCCCCTTCATTAGATTTCTGGCAAACAAATAATCATTTTTAATTGAGTTGACAGGACAATAATGTCAACTTCACATTAGTTTCAATTTTAACATTTATAGACTCTGTGCCCACATAGCAAAACTGACTAAAATTTCTAACAGGGAAAACTGATCACTGAAATCAAGAATTACAAATACTCTTTGTAAAAATGTCATTTGAAAATAACAACTTCAACATGTAACAGCAGCTGCCCACGACATGCTAAACTCAGTCATTCAGACCAAATGTAGGTTTACAGCCTTAAACTCACCTTTGATATAAATTATGTAGAGAACATAAGCATGCTTATATCACTAGATCTACACTTGACAACTGAATATCTAATAAACAATCAACATGATTAGAAATGAAAGCATTTTTTTGTATTGCTACTATTTTACAGACTCCCACTCTCCTCAGGCAATGAATGAGGTTGAGCCATTGTCACTAGTTTGAACTCAGATTTGTTAGATCAAATTAGCAGGGGGTTTG
>VZRX01014952.1:13453-15953 GCA_013398075.1 Notiomystis cincta
TTTTTTTTTTTTTTTTTTTTTTGTCTCTATCTGAGATTGTATTCTGGCACGAACAGATCAATTTATTATTTTCATTTTTACGTCCAGCCTCCAGAGTCACCCCTCCTTTTATCCAGTAGCTGACAATAGAGGAAATCAAAACAATGCAAGGAGTTGATTTTGTAGTAAATATGAATCTATATGATGATGTGTTACCAAAAATAGACACTTACTGCCATAAGGAGAGTTAGCTGAGGAGCCATTAAGAAATCCAGGGGAACCTGGTACACCTAGATTGGGCATGCCGGCATTGCCATATCCATTCATGCTATTGCTGACTGTGTTGTAATTGGACTGCTGAGGAGTACTGCTGGGAACATATCCTCGCGGGGAAACACTGCTTGTGTTGCGACTGTAACCTACTGTGTTAGAAACCCCCCCACCCCAAAAAAATAATGTTATTTTATAAGATAGACTTAGGGCTGGGGGGTTTCCTCATGCAGCATATATTACACAGTTTTAATTGATTGCACAGCTTTGCTCTGAGTTGTCTCTCACTGCCCTATCAACTCTTGCAGCTTGAGATAACCTTATCACGCCAACCCTACTTAAATCATCCGCGAGCACTCTATGTTGTCTCTCCTCTTAGCACAGACAGCCAACAAAAGCTCTCTTCGATCCAGCTGTGTCAGGTGCCTTCACGTTTGTCTTTAGGAGCAATTATCAACAGGCTCGAGTCCCGCTTTGTACCAACACACTGCGTGAACTTTCAGCCTCTCCACACCTTCAAATGCCAGAGCTGACAAGAAAAACTTTTTTGTTGCGGTGATTTACTTTAAAAGGCTGTTTTGGGGTCTTCATTTTGTGATTGATATTTTTTATGCTAACAGCAAGCTTTTGTAAGGTGTAGCCATCAGTGAAAACTAATTCAAGAGCAAGTACAGAATTTTATAAGGCTTATTAGCTTGGAAACGCATTAAAAGACAATCTTTTTAGAAGAGGAAACATAGCGGAATCAGGATTTTAAACAACAATTTGTTCCTATCTGAGCAATCAATTTAATAATTATGTTGCAAGCAAAAAAAAAAAAACCCTGCGTTTGAACATATCTAATAATCCTGTTTCCCTCCTTTCATTAGTATCAAAATTAATTTTAAATGCAATATGCTACATGCATTTTCAATTACAACAGGTAAATTAAATCAACTATTACTTTTATTAGTAACATATATGTCACACATGCCTACAAACAAAGTATTTTAAAATCACAGACGTCAAATTAGATTTATCTGTGTAAATATCCCAAAACCAGGTGGAGGTACCTAGACATAATTATTTTATAAACCAACCATACACGCTGTATATTTACTGCGAATAACAAAGAGCTTTCTACACTTTGCCAGTTTTATTTTTTCCCTCCCCTCTGGAGATGCTTTATGATAACAGCAAACGAAAGAACAGGGAGAATTAAATATTACGAGAAAGTTAAAGACGGCATTTCATTCCGCGCTCAGACACACAGCTACGGGGACAGAGAGAGGTAGGACACGGCCGTGACTTTGGGCCAAAACAGGCCAAAAGCAGCCAACAAGGTGAAGGATTAACCCTTGAAATCCCACCTACCTTGGTCGTTGGCTTGCGATGTTTCGGAGACATTGACGGCGAGCTGGCTGCTGAAGGAGTTCACGCCCATCATGCCGGTGTGGGCGGGAGTGTTGGCTAGAGTGGGGATCTGGTTGTGGTTGCGGGGCACGCTGTACAACGCCTCGGCAATGTCAGCTGCTCGTTTCAGGATTATTTCCTGGAGGGACACGAAATAAGCACTGACAACTCAAATTTGTGCAAATGCTTCGAGTCGCGATAGCGCTAAAATTTACAGGAGAGTTTCAAGTGGAATTATAGTGGGGCCGGGGGGTCTCTGCTTGTTTCAACAACTCCTCCTGTCTTCCTTCCCACAACCAATTGCACCTCAACACAGTAAGTAGGAAGAAAGAGAGAAATTAACATAAAATTCCAGTTTAGCACTGGAAGTCAGGTGAAAATCGTCACACGGGTTTTATCCGTCCAAGGCAGGAGTTGTATTTTCAGCAGTTTGCAGAATACAGTGCAGCTGATCCGCTCGGCTGAGCAGATTTCTTTAGGACTTCCCATTAGTCACTGTATATTTTGGCCTGAGTTCAAGGTTATTCTCTTGCCTTAATGCTTGCTTATGCTTTTGGCACCTCACACTTAATTGTCATTTCTGATAGGCAAACGAGCGGCGAGAGGAGAAGGGGAAGATGAAGCGTTTCCCTCGGAGCATTGCATCACATCACACTGCCCTCAAGGTGGCTGGCAAAGCCCGGCTGTGTACAAAGGCAACGTGCTGATGCTCTGCCAGCCCTGCACAGAGCAGGTATTGATCTACACGTGTCGGCCTGGGAACAAAGAGCGCGCCGCTGACCTACCTGGTTGTTATGGGGCATCCCATATAGGGCTTCAACAAGGTCTGCTGCTCTCTTAAGTAATACTTCCTAAAGGA
>VZRX01014952.1:25953-31584 GCA_013398075.1 Notiomystis cincta
ATTAGAAACGTACCGATGGGCAGGGTTGGGTGGAATTTTCTTTCTTGTGACACACATAGTTTTGGTTCTCATTTTGATGGCTTAACCTTCTTTGTCAGTTCTTCCTGCCTCAAGGTCTGTATTAATATCTAATAACCAAAAATGTGTATGAGTATTTTATTAGACGTGAATACCACATCCATTAAGGAGGGGACCTAATTAAATTAAGCCACCGGTTCATTAAAGGCATTAGAGGGACACCAAGGTTTCTTCCAATTGTTCATCCAGCACTGGGGAGTCTTTTGGGCAGAAGGTTTCTCAGGAGCCAACCCCACCAAAGAACGTGGGAGGTTTGTAAACCATCCTGCTGTTGTTCTACCACATGGGATCCCACCTTGGGAAAATCATGGAGTGGTTTCAGTCAGAAGGGACCTCAAAGCCCACCCAGTGCCACCCCTGCCATGGGCAGGGACACCTTCCACTGTCCCAGGGTGCTCCAAGCCCTGTCCAGCCTGGCCTTGGACAATCCCAGAGATCCAGAGGCAGCCACAGCTGCTCTGGGCACCTTGTGCCAGGGCCTCACCACCACTCTCATAGTAAAAAATTTTCATCCTTCTCTCTAGTCTGAATCTACCTTCTCTTTATAAAAAATCATTCCCCCTTGTCCTGTCACTCCGGGCCCTTTTCCAGCATCCCTCTCCAGCTCTCTTGGAGACCCTTTAGGCCTTGGAATGGCTCTCAGGTCTCCCTGGAGCTTCTCTTCTCCAGGCGAACACCCCCAGTTCTCAGCTCTCCATTTCACTGTGCTCCTTGCACCCACAGAGCCCTTCAGCCTCCCAGCCAAAGACTATCCCAAAAAGCATGGCCAGGAGCTGGGAGGAGACAGGAGGGGACAGGCCCTCATCACTTTCCCCTCCCCACGGCTCAGTCGTGCCCATGATGTCAGGGCTGGCACGAGGCCACCGGGACCTGTGGGACACCAGAGCCAGTCCAGCAGACTGATGGACACTTAAACACTCCTAAAGTGGCTTCAACCCACAGCCTCTTTAGGGCAGTGCCATCAGCCACGTCAGGAGAAGGCCCAAGGCAGGGAGGGGGCGTTTTAGCACCACCAACCCTGTCCCCGAGGGCGAGCGCAGCGAGGGGGGACAGATCCGCGGGCTCCGATTTGGCACAAATTTTCCTTCTGACTGAAAAACCTGCCTGCAATAATAAAAACAGGAAGACATTCATTTGCTTCATTCCAGCTGCTGGTTCCAGCTATTAAATGAGTTCCAGTTTCATTTCAATAATGATCATCTTCCTGTAACTTCCCAATCATGCATTTGTCATAATGCAGTAATTTTCTAGCTACAAACAGATCCTCGTAATGAGGCAGTTTTTCACATTAGCAGCATAACTACATAATAAGAACATCTGCAGTTCCTTTTCTGAGGGACAAGAGAGAGCTTCAATTAAGCCATGGGGATTGTTAAATAAGATATAGTATATTTTACTAACAGGGACACCCGCACCCTGCTTTAGCAGACTGCAAGGCTTCAACGTGCCTGAATGAACACAGGTTGTAATGTGTAAAAATTAAATAAAGTAAAATTAAATTGCTCAATACAGAGACATTCCTCTAGAGGGTGTTAGTGATTTCAGTGACAAAGTGCTATTTGCTGACAAGTAGTTTACACATTAACCAGCTGAATCCAAGGGGGAAAAATGCCAATAGCAATTATATCACCTTGAGGTTATTAAATGTCCTACTGATAAGTAACTAGGTGAACTTGACCAGGTGATAAAGACTGCTGTGAGCAAATGATTGTGCAGTGAAGAATGTCTCTTAGTCCTGCTGTTTCTCCAGATAGCTTTTCTTTCAAAAATGACTGTATAAAAAGTTGCATTAAAAATGTGTGGCCACTGAAGACAAAATTGATATTTAACTCCCTGCTGAATACTTCACCCCTATCAGAGCACCTTTATCATTTCACCTCAAAACATTATACAAAGTCTGCAAATGCCTGTTTTTTCTCCTTTTTTTAGGCTTTAAAATGATGCTAAGTTCACCACTTTATCATCAACTGTCTCTACCAAGTGCATTTCATCTATAAGAAATTCAGATGCTCGGGAAATTAAAATTTCAAAGATCTGCTGCAAAAAAAAATCAATGGGTAAAGATCAATGCTCATAGAAATTTCATGAACTTTGAACTGATATGGGCATGATGATGAGAAGTGGTTGGAATTTCAGGTTGCTGATTGTTCCTCACCCAGATGAAAAGCAGCCTACGGGGCTGAGAGGAGGAATATACATCGGAGATGGGTTTTCGCTTTAATATTTTGTCAGACAAAAAAATTAATTTTTAGTCTATCTCGGTAACAAGCACAAATAAGGGAAAAATCAGCCTTTCCGATGTGCCTTGTAATACCACCACTTCTTAAGAGCACCTAATGCTTTGCACATTAACACTGCAAAGAAATGAAATCGGTTCCCTTTGCAGCCGATTGCAGGTGCAAATTAATATTGTAAAATGAAGATCAATACATGGACAGGGCAAAATCAATAGTGGCTAAATTATTGCTGCATTTTCCTCCTCATTCAAGATGAGTTGTGTTTTCCTCTCAAAGTCAATACTTTGCAGCTTTTCTCATTAATTTCTCAATAAATTTGGCAATGAATTTCAATCACAGAACTCGGCAGGGTGAGCCAAGCATTGTGGAATGCATAGGAAATACAAAGGCATGGAGGGGTTGAACACATCATTCATCAGAAGGCACTCTTGCTTGTTGAAGCAGGACTAATATCCCTGGACTTACTAAGGACAACCTATTTACTGTAAAAAAAAAAAAAAGAAAAAAAATTTAAAGGCATTTAAGTTCTCCCCATTCCACAAAGAAACTAAAAATAGATTTTTCATTAAAAAACCAAAACGACGCCTTTGTCTTTATCTCCCCGATTTCTCGTAATTGCTTCACTTTCCCTCAGATGGCAGGAAGGGAAACAATGGCACTCACTCACTTGTTTCAATTACAGGCCTAAAATTCACAGGTCAGCTCATAATTACGCTCGATCCGATAATGATATAGAATTTTCCTTAAAATGCTCGTGCTAACATGGGGGAAACTGCCTCCATATTGTTTGTTTGTTTACATATTTGTTTATTTATTTATTTTCCTGGCTGGAGAGCAAAGCCCACGCCAGATGTTGACATCTACAATGCTGCCTGCTTGTAGGAGGGAATGGAGGGATTGTCCTGCCATTTTGGAGGAGCTGGCAGGGAATACTGGGATGCAGTGCTGCTCACACAGGAGGAGACAAGGGCATGTAGCCTTTGAATGAAGGGGAATGGCTTCAATCTGAAAGGAATTTGGCTTAGATGGGATACTGGGAGAAATCCAGTATCCAGCAATGAAATATAAGAATTTCAGGTACTCTGAAAATGATGCTTGATGGCAGCAAATGTGGGCGGGGAGGCCCTGGCACAGGGTGNTAATCTGTCCCCTTATTTTCAAGAGCCTGATGTCAACACCTGTGGGGTCTCAGCAGGGCTGGTGCATCCCCACTGCAGGAAAAATGCCAGGAGGCTGCTGAGAAACATCTGATGGGAAGACCATGGTGGCCTTCCACCCTCGGATAATCCTTAGGGATTCTCAGCCCAGCCCCTCCAGGCTGTCCCAGTGCAGGATCTGGGCTCTTGGCTCACCTTTTGGTGGTGGCACTCAGCGACAAGGGAAGCACTAATACCTCATGACCCTGGATTCCTCAAGGGCGCCTGCATTTCCACTTTGACTGAGAACAATTGTGTTCCAGGCTCTGATGTTTGCCAAAAAAGTCATTACCATCATAATAGCTGCAGATCTACTTTAAATGAATGAATGAATGGATGAGATGGAGAAGGAGCAGGAGAGGGAGAGAGCAGGGGAGAATGAATGGAAAACACTTTACATGCCACACAACCCTCTAAGACTGAGTGAAGCAGGCAGTACACCGGGGACAGGACCTCAGACACCCTCTGCTTGTGTGTGCTCTCCTCTTCCACATCCAGGGCCACTGGATGAGCACCTGGATGGAAGGACCAAGTGTCTGGTCCCAGAGAGCCACACAATGGTTGGATTTATGGGGGGGAGAGCCTCTCCTGGGACATGGGCATCACCCCAGTGTTCTCTGTTGTGCAGACATCACTCTGCTGCTGCTATGGGAGTTTAGAGCCAGTGATGCTGGGTATGCTTAAATATTTAAAGACTTTAGAGGTGAAGTCTGAAGTAGGGAATGGAAAGCACTTGAAGTAAANTCACTCACTTGTTTCAATTACAGGCCTAAAATTCACAGGTCAGCTCATAATTACGCTCGATCCGATAATGATATAGAATTTTCCTTAAAATGCTCGTGCTAACATGGGGGAAACTGCCTCCATATTGTTTGTTTGTTTACATATTTGTTTATTTATTTATTTTCCTGGCTGGAGAGCAAAGCCCACGCCAGATGTTGACATCTACAATGCTGCCTGCTTGTAGGAGGGAATGGAGGGATTGTCCTGCCATTTTGGAGGAGCTGGCAGGGAATACTGGGATGCAGTGCTGCTCACACAGGAGGAGACAAGGGCATGTAGCCTTTGAATGAAGGGGAATGGCTTCAATCTGAAAGGAATTTGGCTTAGATGGGATACTGGGAGAAATCCAGTATCCAGCAATGAAATATAAGAATTTCAGGTACTCTGAAAATGATGCTTGATGGCAGCAAATGTGGGCGGGGAGGCCCTGGCACAGGGTGCCCAGAGCAGCTGTGGCTGCCCCTGGATCCCTGGAAGTGCCCAAGGCCAGGTTGGATGGGATTTGGAGCACTCTGGGACAGTGGAAGATGTCCCTGCCCATAGCAGGGGTGGGACTTTAAAGGTCTCTTCTGTCCCAAACAAAGAAATCTTAAAAGAGTGTTTTGAAGGCTCGTTTGTAGCTCTGACATCTTTGAAGACAGATGTCAAATCACTCAGTTCAGGAGTCATCCATCCTTCTCAGGGTCAGACCATCCCCAGCAGAACAGGCTTTGTACTCAAAAATGGAGTGGGAGAAGAATTTAGGGAAAAGACTCCCCGGCCTGTTCCAGTCACCCACCAGACCAACCACTGCCTTCCTCCTCCAGGAAGGATGGAAGAAGCTCAGGATGAGGGGAGGGACAAACCAAGGGTGAGGGGCCAGAGAGTTATCAAAGAAACAACAAGCATCTTCCACACACGTGTAGCAAATTAATGTTTAAATATATATATAAATATTAAATAAATATATTAAATTAAATATATATTAAATAAATAAATATATTATGTCTATAATCTGTCCCCTTATTTTCAAGAGCCTGATGTCAACACCTGTGGGGTCTCAGCAGGGCTGGTGCATCCCCACTGCAGGAAAAATGCCAGGAGGCTGCTGAGAAACATCTGATGGGAAGACCATGGTGGCCTTCCACCCTCGGATAATCCTTAGGGATTCTCAGCCCAGCCCCTCCAGGCTGTCCCAGTGCAGGATCTGGGCTCTTGGCTCACCTTTTGGTGGTGGCACTCAGCGACAAGGGAAGCACTAATACCTCATGACCCTGGATTCCTCAAGGGCGCCTGCATTTCCACTTTGACTGAGAACAATTGTGTTCCAGGCTCTGATGTTTGCCAAAAAAGTCATT
>VZRX01014952.1:32042-34542 GCA_013398075.1 Notiomystis cincta
ACACAAAAATGGAGTGGGAGAAGAATTTAGGGAAAAGACTCCCCGGCCTGTTCCAGTCACCCACCAGACCAACCACTGCCTTCCTCCTCCAGGAAGGATGGAAGAAGCTCAGGATGAGGGGAGGGACAAACCAAGGGTGAGGGGCCAGAGAGTTATCAAAGAAACAACAAGCATCTTCCACACACGTGTAGCAAATTAATGTTTAAATATATATATAAATATTAAATAAATATATTAAATTAAATATATATTAAATAAATAAATATATTATGTCTATAATCTGTCCCCTTATTTTCAAGAGCCTGATGTCAACACCTGTGGGGTCTCAGCAGGGCTGGTGCATCCCCACTGCAGGAAAAATGCCAGGAGGCTGCTGAGAAACATCTGATGGGAAGACCATGGTGGCCTTCCACCCTCGGATAATCCTTAGGGATTCTCAGCCCAGCCCCTCCAGGCTGTCCCAGTGCAGGATCTGGGCTCTTGGCTCACCTTTTGGTGGTGGCACTCAGCGACAAGGGAAGCACTAATACCTCATGACCCTGGATTCCTCAAGGGCGCCTGCATTTCCACTTTGACTGAGAACAATTGTGTTCCAGGCTCTGATGTTTGCCAAAAAAGTCATTACCATCATAATAGCTGCAGATCTACTTTAAATGAATGAATGAATGGATGAGATGGAGAAGGAGCAGGAGAGGGAGAGAGCAGGGGAGAATGAATGGAAAACACTTTACATGCCACACAACCCTCTAAGACTGAGTGAAGCAGGCAGTACACCGGGGACAGGACCTCAGACACCCTCTGCTTGTGTGTGCTCTCCTCTTCCACATCCAGGGCCACTGGATGAGCACCTGGATGGAAGGACCAAGTGTCTGGTCCCAGAGAGCCACACAATGGTTGGATTTATGGGGGGGAGAGCCTCTCCTGGGACATGGGCATCACCCCAGTGTTCTCTGTTGTGCAGACATCACTCTGCTGCTGCTATGGGAGTTTAGAGCCAGTGATGCTGGGTATGCTTAAATATTTAAAGACTTTAGAGGTGAAGTCTGAAGTAGGGAATGGAAAGCACTTGAAGTAAACCCACTCAGTGTGTTGGTCAGTGGAGTTCTACCAGACCACACCACACATTTCTGTGTTTTCAGGGTCAAATACCTACAAATTTCCCATCATTTAAATTTACACAATGAGCAGATCATGAGAAATTGAGAGACCACAGCTGTAAAAATCAGCCCCAAGGAGAAGGACTTGGGGGTGTTGGTTGATATGACCCAGCAATGTGCCCAGAAGGAATTTTTTACAGTGAGGGTGGGCAGGCCCTGGCACAGAGAAGCTGTGGCTGCCCCTGGATCCCTGCCAGTGCCCAAGGCCAGGCTGGACATCAGGGCTTGGGACAGTGGGAGGTCTCCCTGCCATGGCAGGAGTGGGGCTGGGTGGGCTTTGAGGTCCATTCAAACCCAACCCATTCCAGTTTTTAGCAGGGAACATTGCAAGGGGGGTCCTTAGCACTCTTTCAGTGAGGGAGAAGGAAATCTGTGTGGTATCAAGTCAGAAATGCTCTCATCATGCCAAGGAAGTCCCACAGCCCAACACATATGGAACTACAACAAAACATGGCATTTTATGAAAACAACATATGACTGTAACAACAAAATATTCCACTCCAGAAATGAAGCATATTCCTGATTTAGTAAAGTGTGTTACCATGTGCTACTACATCAAAGCAGCAAAATGTACATTTCAACTGCTCAATACTCCAAGGTACTTTACTAATTAAGATGTATTTTACTGGAATAAACTGAGCTTTTATCTATTTTTGCATTTATGGTATTATTTGGGAGTTTATTCCTTTGCTGAGTAAATATCTCCTCCTTACAGATGGGTCTGTGTGGATCCCTCTCCATCCCCTTGTTTCCACACACACATTTTAGAGAATTATGCTGGAATTCTGCTACAAGAGCCTGAGAGCACAGAAATTCCTCCTGCCACAGAGCTGGATTACACAATCCTTGTGCAGCACAAGAGTTTCAGGCACTCTGAACACGAGAGCAATGAAATGTAAGAATTTCAGGTACTCTGAAAACGGTGCTTGATGGCAGCAAATGGCAAATGTGATCATTTTCCTGTCGTCACTGGCTGAGCTCTTCAGAGGTATTTATCCATCTCAGAACCATATGAAATCTGTGATGCCTCAGCAAACATCTGTAAGAGCTGGAATTCTGCACAACTTCTCCCCGTTTATATTCAGTAGCGATCACTCAGCATAAGAATATAATACTGTAATATTTTAATATAATATTTAGACAAATAGGACTTATAATCATATCCTTAAGATCATCTAACAGAGCTCCTACAACTGTATTCCTCTGTCATATAATAATTTAAACAACAATAGATCTCACTCAAAGTTGTGAAATCTCTGTATTACCTGTGGATATTGGAAAAAATATCTCAAATAACTCACAGAATGCATAGAGTCTATAAAAAGCTTTATTAAATGCTTAAG
>VZRX01014952.1:39542-42042 GCA_013398075.1 Notiomystis cincta
TATTCCTGTTAAAGTGTTGTTAGTTATGTAACTTTATTACAATTTTATTCCAGTGGGAGAAGCTCATGACATTCTCATGATCCTTTTCAACATCTTTACTTAGGGATAAAGACAAAAGACAACTCCAAGAAGGAAAAGATTAATGGCTTGTTCATCCAGTTCCACACACACGTGCACTCACACATTAGAAAGAAGTTCAAAACAGCAAAATTAGCCAGATTTGCAAAATCCACACCTCAGAAATCAGTTAAAGACTTTACTCTAAAGCAAGTCAGAATTCCAGGCTCTGCCCTGAGAGCCAGACCGTCATCTGGTTCAAATCTGCGGCGCTTCCCTGTGCGCCGTGGAACTGCACCAGCTCCCAACAGCTCAAATATCTGGAACTTGGGCTGAGGCTTTTAATTCATTCATTTTCTATTTTGTTGGACACTGCTTTTAGCTCATCATACTTGCAGGATACTCAGCTATAGCTTTGCAAGAACTGCATAAATATATATATATATATATATATATATACACACATATATATACATACATGTGTGTACATATCTATGTGTCTGTGTATATATATATATATATGTGTGTAAATATAGTTCATAAGATCATTTTTAAGCCCACAACAGTGACAATCCCACCTGTGCTCACCACCTTTGCAGCAAAACAACTCTGGCTTTCCAGATAAATCATCTGCACCAAAAGCACCACAGTCACCACCATCCCATTTGGAAGCTCTGATAAAATCCAATCCTAAAGATCAATAAATATAAATATTCTCCCTCTCATCAGCCAGAAGTGAGATACCCAGGTTTGGATGCCAGCGCTTTTGCGGAGGAAAATCCTGAGGAAAGGGTTTTCCCTTCCTTTGGGAATAGAGAGAATATAGGAATCTCAGGTGCTACCATCACTTAAAAGTTCATTTCAACAATAGACCTTAGGCAGACACAAAAACATCCACGATGAGTTAACGGTTTCAGAAGTCCTCGCCTAAAACTACCCAGGAACACACTTTTCCCATTAGATCTAAATTAATAGATAGAAACAGTTGCAGTCTAGTGGGAAAATATTCATCAAAATGCACATCATCTGCACATCATCTGCAATCTGCATTATCTACCCAATAAGCAGCGAGGACTCTCCCCGAATCCCTGCAGTCTGTCGAGTAAACAGTTAAAGGCTCTTTGTTTTCAAAAGTGAGATTGATTCATCAGATCAAATTTATTACCTAGAATCCTCGTCCAAAAGTACAGTAAATTAAATCGCTATTTCTCCCTTTTCCCTCCCCGCACCTCAGTTAAATTCATTGGTAAATGCCAGAAAAACTCTAATACACATTTCAGATAAAAAGCCAGCCATATTTCATCTCAAAATAAGAATTTTCATATTAAAACCACTGGAAACCACAAAGTTCCGACTTTTTCTCGTGCCGTTGTAAATTAAAATCAAATGTATTTAAAAGAACTGGCATAAATAAATCATTCCCAGGCTTGTGAGTTTGTATCCCAAGTTTCTGGTCTGAGGGACTCTTTAGAGACAGATTGTGAATAGGTTTGGATAAAGTCATTTGGATCCAACAACAGCTCCTTGAACCAATGCCTAAAACTTCAACTGAACCTTTAGGGAAGTTCAAGAAGTTTGGATAGATGGCCTGAAAAATATTTTGCATCACTGAGCACTTCTTAACTCCATTCTCTGGCTGGAGGAGTATAGGAAATACCATTGTTAATCTATTCCTGGCAAATATGAAAACAGGAAGTAACAGACATCTTGTGAGGGAGCTGGATCCCATGGGACATCGGGGCATTTTTAAGACCCAGGAGGTTGGATGGGCACCAGAGCTCCTGGGTGCCCATATGAATAGGTCTTTCGAGGTCCAGCTACCACCAGTTAAACAATTCCTGAAAGACACATCCTATTTTTAACAGCATTTTTCATTCCTGTGCATCACTAGGAGACGGGAGCTGTCATCCCAAAAGGAGTATGGGAACCACACACTTACCGGTGTAGACGAATCGGCCGGGAGCACCTTTGCAGAACTGTTTGGATTTGTAGGAGAGAGTTACTTCAACAACTCCTGGAATGTGCCGTGGTGGTGTTTGAACTCTGATGGCGTGGGGTGTTATCAGCTACAAAAATCGTACAGAAAACATACCTTAAATCAAGATGGCACTGATAAGGCCCATGCCAGCCAGTTTACATAATCACAAAAATGGCTTTCAATGGCACTCCTTGTCTCCAAACTCGCCCTCCGTGCTGTCACGTTGGAAGCTATGGGTTCTACAAGGGTTTTTTTAGAAAAAGCTCTGTAAACGATCCTTGGTTTTCGTTTGCAGGAAAGGCCACAGGGCATCATTCATATGAAAATTGCCTCCATATGTCTCCTTAAGGCTACTCCTGGTAATTTTAACACTAATTGTCCAATTGTACTGGGAGACCTCCTACAGCAAGTCTTCCACTAGAGGGCCATGAAGTGCCTCAAGTACCTTCCCGGCCGGGCAGTCGA